>SRPT01000363.1:0-29847 GCA_018360205.1 Claviceps digitariae | reverse complement strand
TTTTTTTTTTTTTTTTTTTTTTTTTTTTTTTTTTTGCAAAGGACAAACCTAGGAGACCATCGGCATCAATCTGTCAATAGAACCCAGCTGAACTAGCCCTCATACAGACACTGGCTTGAATCGGCTTGGCTCGCCGTGCCATGATGTGTCCCGTCTGTGGATATCGCACAATCTCAAACATTCCTCATCATCTATTTCTGTGTCGCGCATGAACGAACCAATCGGTCCAGATGCCTTCATCTACCAACTGTGGATGCCATCCAGATTGGGCCCGATTTCTGCTCTGCTGCCAGCGACGGATACTCGATGGGAATATATTTTTAGATACTAGGTACCTGGGCAGGTCATGTCGATATGCAGGTAGACCGAGGTGCGGAGCCATGTTCAGACGCACCCATCGCATCGCATCTCATCGCATCGCATCTTCGCGCAGCAGCAGCGGCTGGTGCTGGTGGGCACAAGGGCCCAGGACCTGATTGTTTTGCCAACCCTGCCTGCCAGTTCCCGCACCGCACGCACCGCACCGTCTTCTTCAACAGCCTCAGGAAGTTAGAGTTCAGAATCCAAGACCCCAGGGTCCAGGGTCCAGAGTGAAGAGTCCAGATGCACCTTGCTCTGCTATTCGTGCGACCGCCCCTACCAAGCAATAACTTAAATATATACATATATACATATGTACATTAAAGTATTAAAAATTAAAAATAGAACAAAGATGTGCTCAAGGAATACAATCTTTGCAACAGCCCGTCCAACTGGACGAGAAAAGAAACTTTTTTTTTTTTAAAAAAAAAAATAAAACCCCAACACACTCCCCCCCCCCCTCGGTCAGTTAAGCGCAATAGATCCATCCACTGCCGCCAAGGCATTTAGAGTTTCCTTGATTATCATTTGATTGAACATCCACGCCTCTTGAGACGGGAAAGTCTGACGAATGGTCATAAGAGCACTGTTGAAGTGGAAAGCCAGTCAGCCGTGATGAAGCATGGGTATATATAATAAAAAAGCAAAGCCTATAGTATCCCCAGGACGGGAATAGAGTCGTCTTACGCAATAAGTGTTCCGGCCTAGTTTTTCGCAATCGCCGTTGCCTCCCCAGCCGTAGTTACACCACATGAAAGTATGTGATTCGCCAGAGGCGGCCAAGGCACCTGTGGCAGTGAGAAGGAATGCGAGGAGCTTCATATTAACGTTTAGAGGTGATATTGGTGATGACGGTATAGAATAAGAGGTGTTGTTATAGGTCATGGGCGGGCACTGTGCTCAGGACAGCGCCGGAGCAGAGTCCTTCATATAAGACCAGGTAGGTATATATGTATGTACATATGTGCGTAAGTATGCAGAAAATGCCCGGCTAAAAGTATTCTGGCTAAAATGGCTGGGCTAGAACAACCTGTAATTGCATGACCATAGGAAGTGCTTATTTACTACATCGTGGCGGCTACACGGTGAGGATTCATTCAACCGAGGAATGATGGTTTTTTGTCAGTGGTGAACCTGAGGATGAGAGGGGAAGAGGAAAAAAAAAAAAGACAGAGACATGCAATGCACGTCTTGAATGATTCTACAGCATCTGTGTATGTACTTGAAAGGCGACGAGGAGAATTAAACCATGATGCTTGGAAGCTGTAAAGACATCCCTGGTAGTTGAAGATGCAAAGATGAGTACATGCACATCTTCAATGCTACCCTTTTACCAGGAAAGGCATCTCCTCAAAGAGCTTTACCCGTACCACACCCCTTTTCAGCAGCCGCAGCCGAGACCACGTGGGCTCGGCTGCCAAGGAGCGAGGCCTGCACCGCTGTGAAAATCGAGTCTCAAACATGCCAACTTCCATGCTGGACTCGGAAGCTAGCCCCGAGCAATTGATCGCTTTCAGGGTCGTCGCCGAGGTATAAAAGGGAAAATAATGGAGTTAAAAAGAGAGAAGAGATAATCGGAGATGGATGAGAGAACAAAAAAAAGACACATGGAGCATTGCAGGCAAGAACAAAAAGTCGAGCCCCACTTCAGCCGTGTATTTGAGCGAGAAGGAGCGAGAGAGCGCGCTCACGTGCGCTAAGAGGCAGACAGGCATCTACGAGAACGACGCTGTTGGGCGGGGGACTCGGCAGTGCGTCAAGGGACATGGGAGTACCTACTGAATTTTAACCAGACGCTTCCCACCACAGCTTTGCTGCGGATTGAGCCTTTATTACCCATGACATGGAACATGATTGATACAACAAAGTCTGCTTCATTTCCGTGCTTGAAAGGAAAAGGAAACCAACCGAGTGGACACGACTCCGAAATATCTGCAATCAATGCTGCAACAACACCAACCCCGGGCATCTGTGTGTCTGTGTGTCTCTGTCTGTGCGTCTGTGCGTCTGTGCGTCTGTGCGTCTTCCTACATCCACCCCTCCCCTGCTTCGCTCCCTTTTGACCCGTGCCTTTTGAATTCTTCCTGCTCCCACCCCATGGGAGTTGGGGTGCTCCCCTGGGGATCCCGGATGGAGTTGGGGTCCCCAAGGATGACTGAAGCTAGCTGGTGAGTGGCATTCGCTTCTTCAAGGTTCATCGCCCCGTGGTCGTCTGGTCGTACTCCATGAGCCCATCCGTCCATACCATCCATACCGTCCAGACCGTCCATACCTTGTCTCTGCCTGTCGCCCGTTCCATCATCTCCGTTCCCATAATGAGCCAAAGATCGGAAAGCTTATAAGAATGGCGGGCCCTACCTCATCTTCTCTCACCTGCTTCACCAGGTGCTCCTTTTTCCCATTCGTCTTCCTTTTTTTCTGTTTCGAGTCCGTCTCCTTCATCGACCTGCTCTCTCACCATTATCCCTCCCACAGGACTCGGTACAACTCACAATGGCAACCGACCACGCTCTGCCGCCTCTCTCGACCACCAATACCTCGGAGAAGGAAATCAATGTCGTGAATGACATCAATGGTGACCGCCGCTGGCATTACCACGGCGACAATGCCAACATCACCAGCGGCTTTGCGCAGGCGTCGGGTGGTTCGCTGCACCCGGGTCTGTGGAAGCCATATGAGCATCGAAAGTTTGCCAACCCTGCTCCTCTTGGACTATGTGCTTTTGCCCTCACGACCTTTGTCCTGTCTGCTATAAATACGCACACGCGCGGTGTCAAGGAGCCCAACATTGTTGTTCCCCTGGCTTTTGGATACGGTGGTCTCGTCCAGCTCCTGGCCGGCATGTGGTGAGTGGTTCAACAGCCTCC
This sequence comes from Claviceps digitariae, assembly GCA_018360205.1. Lineage (NCBI taxonomy): Eukaryota > Fungi > Ascomycota > Sordariomycetes > Hypocreales > Clavicipitaceae > Claviceps > Claviceps digitariae. The sequence continues at coordinate 26,620 of SRPT01000363.1, read as the reverse complement.
CCAAAAGTTGACAGATTGACACAATACATCGTCATCACGTCTTTTGACACGGATGTGGTCGCGCGCGAATCCATTGGCTAACTACTCTCCAATCAACAGGGAAATTGCGTGCGGCAACACCTTTGGTGCCACGGCCTTGGCTTCTTACGGCGGTTTCTGGATCTCGTACGGCATTCTCTTGACTCCGACTTGGGGCATTACCTCCGCCACGGGTCCCTATGAAGGCCACGTATCCAGTCCTCTGGGCTTCTTCCTGACCGGGTGGTTCATCTTCACCACGCTCCTGCTTCTCTGCACGCTACGATCGACTGTCATGTTCTTCTCACTGTTCTTCACACTCGATCTCGCGTTTTTGTTCCTGACTTGTGAGCAATACGCCAACGATATGGGCAACGCGACTGCCGCGGTAGCTCTTCAGAAGACGGGCGGTGTGTTTGGGTTCATGGCTGCGTTTTTGGCATGGTACTGCGCCCTGGCTGGTATTCAGGATAGCAGGTTCGTACACTGGTCGTTGCGAAACATTGCACATAAATTGCTTTATTGCGCGGGGGACATGGCTAACTGTTATGGCAGCAATTCTTTCTTCCAAGTTCCCGTCTTCCACTTCCCGTGGTCTGACAAGGGCCGCGAGGACCGCAAGAAGAGCGAGCGTGCCCAAGCATAGGCTTTTTCAGTCCAAGTGTCCATGCGGCTTACTTGAATAAGAAAAAAAAAACAACAACAACAAAAAAAACAAGAAAAAACAAAAAAGCCGTCTTTTGTAACACAAACGCCAAACTCAATTTCGAATGGGAATTATGATACCAACTGAGGGTGCGGCTGTCTGACATTTTCATATGGCGGGGGGATTTTTTTTTTCGCAATTGTCTTTGTTTTCGAATCTGGGCGGGCCTTTTTCACTTCTGGGTGGCAGTTTTTTCAAAAATGGCGAGCACTGTCGAGCGGTCTCTCTCTCTCTTTTTTTCTTTCTTTTGCCCTCTCATTGTTCCGGAGTCCTTCGTTTGCAGATGTGCATACTGCTCCAATGTATATATGCATGCGGGGTTTCACAATCATTCTCATAATGTATAGATTGATGGTGTCGCATGCTGCGCATCTACTGTATTTACTCACTCTCGCTCGGGACTCGTTTCCGAGGAAGTTGTATGTAATGGCAGGCTCTGTTACATGTCCCGCCTTTTGAAGAGAACGGTCGCGTGCATGGCGTATGTGAATTTGAATTGGAAACTTTGGTATGGCTTAGTTTCTGGCATATACACGTGTAAGTAACTAGTATGCATGGACGGACATGCATGCGCATATGTATGCGTGTATGTACATGCATATTGTCGGGCTATTGCGACTGTACACGGAGCACACGAGACTCCTCGGGGCGGCTAAACCCGCGCGTATGTATGTACGTGATATCACGATCCAACATCCATCCGCCGGAAGCTGCATATGCAACACGCAACACGCAACACGCATGCATGCATGCATGCGCAAATGACACCTTTTCCCTGATTTCCAGAATCGAAATCCTCTAGTCTGACGTGCAGGTCCCGCCATCGCTGCAGGGCCGTTGGGAGACAACCACAGAGACAGAGAGTGTGTGTGTATGAGTGAGAGAGTAGTCTGAGTGAGTGAGACAACCATGATTCCAGCGTGCTGCTATTGTTGCAAGAGGACCGGGACCGGAACCCAGCCCCCTCCCGACCCCCGCTTTGTTTGTTCTCACATTCCGGTGAACCTGCGACCCGGATGGGCCCCACGAGAGAGACCGTTCCCTCTACAATGCGCAGCCGCAGCTTTCAATGTTCTCGGGGGCGACGGAAGGAAGCGGAGGGGAGGGGAGGGCGCCAGGGCCGGGGCCGGGGCTGACAAGAGAGGCAGGAAGAAATGGGGAGAAAAACAGATGGACAAACAAAAAAAAAAAAGAGGAAGAAGCACAAACCAACACTGGTAAATGACACAGATTTGGCGGAAAAGACGAGTGAAGAAAAAATGGAGGGAAAGAGGAGTGCTCGACCGGGCCTGTGCTTAGAAGGGCCGCTGGTCTGACATGATGATGCATGAGTGATGATGCTGGCTGGGGGAGGAGTGTCGAATGTCTGGGACAAAAAGGTCAAGGTGGAACAAGGGCGGAAACAACCGTCTTGACATGACAGGCCGGACGGGGGAGTACCTACAAAGTATGTAAGTAACTTCGTACCTACCAGTCGGACCGGTCACCGCTGGTTCTCGGTACCGATAAGATGAGTAAAGTAAGTACCTAGTAGTAGAGCCCCGTGCGCCCCCCTTGCCCACATCCGTCCGTCCTCCCTGCCTTTGTGTGTCTGGAAGCCTGGCGGCGACAAATGGCAACCGACAAACGGTCGGTACGTATCGTATTTCCGAAGGGTCTGCTATTTCCGGCGATCATGAATGGCTGCCACATCGGGAAGAAAAAGAAAAAAAAAAAAAAAAAAAGTATGACGAGTGGAACCAACAGATCGAAAAAAGTAGGTAGTCTGGTGCGGAATTTTTTTTCCCACGTGCTGGGGGAGGTGGTTTTATTTTGTCCCAGTCTCGGGTTCTTGTTCTCTCTTTCTTAAATTTTCTTTTTCTTTTTGTTGTATTGTTTTTGAAATCCCCCCATTTTGCGTGGTCATAAAAGCTTTTGTGTTTGTTGTGTTCAGCAGTGTGGCTCTTTATGGAATGACTGCGTACTAGTCTTTTTCTTCTTCTTTTGGCCCCCTTTGTCTTTCATTGCTGCTCAGGTAATGAAGATTTACCCGGCTGCCACACAAAAGCCCAAATCAAATCATGGCGTCGCCCAACGCCGCTGAGCAAGCTGCTCTCAGCCGAGCCGATTCTCGAGGCTATTCCGTAACCAGGGACCTGTCTCACCAGGAAAACACGCCACAGGAAAACACCGATTCTGAAGAAAAACAGGATGCTCCGGCGGTAACAGAAGCTCAGGCTGCCGCCGCAGTCAACTGTGCGCCGCCGCCGCCGCCGCCGCCGCCCGACGGTGGCTACGGCTGGGTTTGCACGGTGTGTGTCATGCTGGTGAATGCTCACACATGGGGCCTCAACTCGAGTTACGGCGTCTTCCTCGCCCATTATCTTGCTCATGAGACCTTCCCCGGCGCGACTGCCCTCGACTATGCGTTCGTAGGCTCTCTGAGCATCAGCTGCGGTCTGCTGGTATCGCCCATCGCCACGGTGTGCGTCAGGGAATTTGGCACCAAGCCCACCATGTTTGCGGGAGTCATCATGGAGTCGGCCAGCTTGATTTGTGCTAGTTTTGCGCACAAGATATGGCATCTTTTCCTGACACAGAGTGTTCTCTTCGGCTTGGGCATGGGGTTCCTCTTCACGCCGTCTGTTGGCATTGTCCCGCAGTGGTTCAGTACCAAGCGATCTCTGGCGAATGGGGTCGCCGTCTCGGGCTCTGGACTCGGCGGCCTGTTGTACTCCATCGCCGCGGGGGCCATGATCCGGAGTCTGGGCCTGGGCTGGACATTCCGAATCCTGGGGATTCTCGCCTTTGTCGTCAACACGGTGTGCATCCTCCTCATCAGGGACCGCAACAAGATTATCGGATCCAGCCAAATGGCTTTTGACACGACGCTGCTGAAGAGACCCGAGTTCCTGTTGCTGCTTGGCTTCGGCTGGTTCAGCATGCTCGGCTACGTGGTGCTCATCTTCAGCCTGGCAAACTATGCCAACGACATTGGCCTCGGGGCATCGGAAGCCTCCCTCATCAGCGCCTTCTTCAATCTAGGCCAGGGGCTGGGCCGTCCGCTGATCGGGTACTGGAGTGATCGGACGGGCCGCATCAACATGTCCGGCATCATGAGCTTCCTCGCTGGTGTTTTTGCCCTGGTCATCTGGATCAACGCCAAAGTGTACGGCGTGCTCATCTTTTTTGCTCTTCTCGGCGGCAGCGTTGCGGGCACGTTCTGGACCACCGTTGCGCCGGTGACGGCCGAGGTCGTGGGCCTCAGAAACGTGCCGTCGGGCTTGTGCCTCACATGGATCATCATCGCCATACCTTGTCTGTTCAGCGAGCCCATTGCGCTGCAGATTGTCCAGGGCACGGGGAGCTACCTGGGCACGCAGCTGTTCACGGGCATCATGTACATTGCGGCGGCCATATGTATGATTGCCGTCCGGGGCTGGAAGATTGCTGAAGTGAATGAGGTTGCGCGGGTGCTCAACGAGCATCCCGAAAACGTTGACCGCGTCAAGATTGAGAACAATGAGGAGCTGTCGCGTAGGGGCAGAGAAGCGGGAAGGAAAAGAATGATGGCTGATTGCTGCCGACTGGAGAGGGTTTAATGGGTTTAATCTTGTACATGGTAAGTTTGTATATTTATAGGTTACGTTAAGTAGGTAGGTAGGTAAGTAGGCATGAATGTCAGTTGTGAAATGTGAAATGTGGCTTGAAGCGGGACAGCGGACGTGTGAGACACCAATCAACTGATGTCCATCAAATAAATGTCTCGAGAGTCTCAAACTGGTCACCCGTTTACCGTTTCATCCCAACGCCACCAAAAAAGTCCAGAGTACCGTCACGCACGTGAACAGGCGACCTGCTCTGTCCTGCTAAACGCGTCCACCGCCACCCACGCCCCACCATCGTTGACGCATCCAACGTCCAACAAGATGCAGCCGCGTTTCATCCTTTTCTCTTCATTCTCGCTGAGCCTCTTTGCGCTTCAGTAACAAGACCCGGACTCCGCGCTGCATGCTCCAATATGCGCCTTTTTCTCGTCGTTAGCCGCTGACATGTGGCTCTTGGAGAGCAAGGACGCCTTTAATGGTAAGCCTCTTGCACGATACACGATAATTCATCCGCAGCGCCAAATCTGACCTCATGACTTGCTCTAGGCCGGCGCATGTGGCTTCGACCTGGCAAGACGTACTTATTTGGAAGAACTGCCTCCGAGCGTAAGTCGCCCGCTAAACGGGTTTTATACTCCCCGGTGTCATCAATTAAGGCTGATGGACCTATCTAGCTGGACAGCTGGCGATATCTCACTCCACCATCTCTCGAAAGCACCTGACCCTCACCGTCGATGCCGTTCAAGATGGCCACGCACACCGTCCTACTGAGAGATCCAAGCTCACTATTGAGGATCTGGCTACCAAGATTGGAACAGTTGTCAATGGGAGGAAAATAAGGGGCAGCAAATATATCTCCAATGGCGAAGATCTGGAGGTGATGATGGGCAAATGTCCAAGCAAGTTTCGGTGCGTGAAAGCAGAGGAAAAAGAAGAAGAAGAAGAAGAAGACAAAAAGAGGCCAGTGCTGACAGTTCCGGGCAGAATAGTTTGGTTCCCAGTCGTCTTCACCTTTTCTTTCACCAATAAAGAACTTCAAGCCGATCCTCTCGCGAAGCTGAGACAACAGTTCGAGCAGATGGATATCAAGCTTTTGACAGACTATGAAATACAACACACGACCCATGTAGTGTCGAGAAAACGAAACACGGCCAAAGGCCTGCAAGCTCTCATCAATGGAAAATTTGTCGTGACGGACACATTCTTGGATGCAATAACGCAAGCTACACAGACCGGTGCGGATTCTGAACCTAGCGCACTGGAACTAGACTTTGAGCAAGCCTGGCCGGATGCTCTGAAGCACCTGCCCCCTCGAGGCGGTGAGCCCGTTCAACACCCAGACTCTGTATATACCCCAGACGCAGAGAGAAAGGACGTATTCGATGGCTACACATTCATCTTCTACGACAACACCCAATATAGCAATCTGATGGCACCAATAACGAACGGTGGTGGAAAGGCGATAATGCAAACCATCACACCTGGAGAGACGCTCATCAATGACTTTGTGCGATGTGTGAAAGAAGTGGCGGGTGAAAAGGGCCTAGGCTCGTTTGAGGATGGAAGTGAAGGGAGAGGTGTTGTGCTCGTTAGATATTTGCCTGCAAAAGGGGACCATATCAGCTGGTATGCCGAATTCATCACCGAAGTCTCTCTCCGATTAGACCACAGACCCATAGAACAAAACGAGTTCTTGGAGGCCATCTTGATCAAAGATGCGAGCATATTGCGGCGTCCGTTGGAGGTGGAAATGACATCAGGCAGCCAGACAGGGACCGGCAGGACTGAAGTCGCACCCGCTGAACACGTGTCCGGTGAACAAGCCGATCAGTCGACCGAGAGACTACCACCACAGACGAAAATGAGAAGGGCTAGACGGCCAGTCAAGCGGCGCTTTGCCGGCTTCGACGATGATCCCTCCGACATCGACGGCATTGATGAACCACCGTCGGTGTCTGCAACACAAAATCCGGCGACGATGAACCGTATTCAAGACGAAGAAGACGAAGGCGGTTTGTTTGTATCACAAGAGCAGGACGTACCTGAAGCACAACCTGAAGGCGGTGCTCACGATACCTTGTCGAGAAAACGACCTGCACCCATAGAAGACGATCTCATGGAAGGCATGGCCCCCGCGGCTGCCATATTCAAACGACAGCGTATAGAGTTTGCCTCGCCGTCGCCGTCGCCGGCGCCGGAACCTGAGCCGCCCGCTGCGGCCAAGGCATCGATGAAGGGCCAGAAGGAAAAGATTGATGTTTTGGCCATGGCAGCCCGCCACCGCGAAGAAGCAGAAGCTCGAGCCCGCGCCGAGCGAGAAGAGCTGGCCAATCTCCCGGATGACATTGATCTTGCCGAAATCCGGCGACTCCACATTGTAGAGGAGATGCCAGTCCGCATCGATGATCGAGGGGCACGAACCAGAGAACGGGACATCACCGACGGCCGCTGGAACCCCGCCTGGAACGGCGTCAAGAACTTCAAGAAATTCCGCAAAAGAGGCGAAGCACCTGGCCGACCACCAGCCCGGACCATTGTGTCGCTCCAACAAGTCAAGACCAAAGAATACGGCATTGGCGACAGCTATTGGCTGGACGATGAAGGGCGGGAGCGGCGAAAGCCCCTCCTCGACAGTCCTCATCGGCAGTCTGACCAACATGCACGACCGTCAAACTCGTCCACGTCTCGAAAGGCTCCATCGCATGTCATCGATTCAGACGACAACGAGGAGGAGGAGGAGGAGGACGAGAAGCAAAACGAGAAGCAAAACGAGAAGCAAAACGAGAAAGACAACGAGGATGATATGGAGATTGACATGGACGATGAAGACCTCTTCGGAGAAGAACCCGCCACCGTGCCCGACAGTATCCAGCAGAGTGCACCCCGAGCAGCAGGCCCCCACCCCGGCACCAGCAGCACCAGCACCAGCACCAAGATCACGGCCACGCCTTCGCAGCACACAAGCACAAGGTCGTCCTCGAGACACAGCCGGAGCAGACAGGACAAGAGACGGGCGCCGTCCGAGGATGCCCCCTCTGATAGGAGAGCCAAGAGGGCGAGGCTCACTTCCCAAGCAATCGAACTGCCGGATAGTGATGAAAGCGAAGATGAGCTCAAGTTCCGATTCGGCAAGCGACGGTGATGGGTCAAGATGCTGGGCATAAGAGACAGAGAATGTGTGCGTCTCAAAGAAGCTGGTGAAGGGTGAAGGGGCCCAGACTTTAAACTACTGGCTTCTGTATGTCTATAGGGGGGGTATCTATCTCATCGAATGTATAGTATATACGGATGTTAAAAAAAAAAAAAAAAGCAAAACAAAGCCAAAGATAATGTACATCGAATTCAAAAAGGGACAGGCAGACGGGCAGGAGACAATGCAGCATCATCATCTAATCCATCTGATCCATCTCGCTCTCATGCGATCCTCCCTGACCGTCCGGCTCGTCCACCAACAACCCAATCAGACACGCCGACAGCATAGCCTCGTAGTTGACCCAGGGATGGACCTCGGCGAACAATCTGGTGCCGTCTCTGGCAGCGCCGCGCATGAGCTCGGGGATGCCACCGGGGTGGTAGGCGGCGTAGGGGGTGATGTTGTAGACGCGGCCGTTGAGGGCCATCCAGGCGTCCTTGCCCTTGCGGCCGGTGTGACTTTTTAGCATGGAGGGTGTGACGCGCAGGTAGGACGTGGAGGGGGGATGTATGCCGCGGAGATCGGCGTTGGGACCGGAGATGCGTGCCCAGTCTAGGGGGGAGTGGCCTGGGTCGAGAGTCACCTTGCGGGTGGGCTTTGAGGGTCTGGACGAATGGCTGGGAGGGGGAGCGAGGCCGGATGCCGACGAAGAGAGTGAGGGATTTGGGGGACCGCGATGGGGAACTGGTCCGCGGGCCCGTTGAGCGGAGTCGGGAGCCGGGAATTGGGGGAGGGTTGGGAGTCGGCCGGCTTGGGGGGGGAGTCGTTTTGCTGGAATGGGCGGTGGCATCATGGACGAGGGGCCGGACCTGGTGAGTGAGGATGAGGATGAGGGTGAGGATGAGTGTGTTTCTGCTTCATCTAGAGAGAAGCTTGGCACGGCGTGCATTGATGTCGCTGCCGAGGCCTTTGGCGTCGCGGGACTATCGTCGTCGGCGTTTTGGCCAGCCGCAGAGGTTAGTCGCAGTAGAGGTGGGAGAGGCGGAGGTGGCATGGCTGCCGTTCCGACCGCGTCGGACGAGGGCGATGAAAGCCGTTTGGTCGAGCAGTCGTTGGACGAGATGGCGGTGTGCTCGTGCCATGGAGGTTCGATCTTTGGTACCTCCCGTGCGGGTTCGTCGTCGTCGTCATCGTCGCGGTGGACGTCATGGCCGCCGCCATCATGTCGTGTCTTCTCCGTGGCGGAGGAGGCAGAGGTGATGATTTGCGTTCCGCGGCGGGTGGCTCGTCCTTGGGGCAGAAGTCGATGCGCTAGCCATGTGGGAGGTCGGATGAGCACGTAGACGACGGAGGCGACGAGGAGGGATATGCTTAGGAGGCCCATGGTCGCGTCGTGTGGCGGGCGGGATGTGAGCGACGTGGAGGGTTGGAAGTTGAATGGGCAAAATGCTGGAAGTGGAGGAAAGAGCTCAGTGGCTTGTCGTCATTGGTCCTAGCAGATGTTTGTTGGTGGAAGCGGGAGGTGATGCATGTGAATGGTAGCCGCAGTGGGGCGGTTTCATCAGTTTACATCCAATCAAATGGTGCAAGGCTGCTGACGGTTGGCAATGGCATCGTGATGGTGGCATGGCGGCAGATTGAAGAGGCGGCACGGATGCGGGAGCTACCAAGAAAAGACGAGATAGCGACTTGAATAATGTGAAAAAAAAAAGAAAGAAAAAGAAGAAGCGGAATGAAGAAGAGGAACAAAAAACAAAGAAGCAAAAGAAATCAAAATAAACATTGTCTAAATAAAAATAAATAACGGCGCATAATGTCAATCAAAGCTCCATCAATGCAAGGCTCCATGCCATGCGCAAAGAGGACTACTGACACGTGCAGGCCGTGGAATGCGTGTGGCCACGGCCACGCACATGCTCATGCACGGCTGGGGTTCGTAAACGAGACACAGGCTTGGGCCCTTCATTTCAGGGCGCCCCCCTTCTTTCCCTTTTGTGCCTTCCAATGCTCTTTCCCTTTTCTCCCTCCTCCCCTGATTCGCTCTGTGCTGCTGGGCCGATGGCTCGAGCTTCGACGTTTGCAAACTAGAGGGCCCAAGGCAAATCATTCAATCCATCACCCCATCAACCCAATACCCAATCAACCCAACCAACCCAATCAATCCAACATACCAGACCAGAGCAGAGCAGACCAGACCAGACCAGAGCACCAGGCAACAGCACCGGGCCGTCGACTCAACCAACTACTTGGTCGTGCTCTCGACTCTTTGGATGCGTTCGAGGCACGCCTGCAGTCTGCGGCCGAGACATGCGACCTCTCGACCTCTCGCCTACTCATAGCTGGCACAATCTCAAGACATCGGGTGCTGCACCGCCGGTTCGTGGTACAAGACGCACATCGACGACCCTCTCGAACCCTTCACCTTCTTCGAACCCCTCGGCTCCCTCAACCCCTCCGACGCCTTTGACTGCAGCGCCCCGCCAGCCAGCGGTCCGGTCCCTTCATCATCACCACCAGCCATCTCGGCCCGTCAGCAGTCATCCGGCTCGTCCAGCGCGTGCGGCTCACTCAACCCATTCAGCCCTTCAAACCTTTGCTGCACGGAAAAGCACTGGCAGCATCGTCTCCCGACCCCCGGCCGCTGTCGCCGTCCACAAGCTGCCGAGGACGCACCCGCCACACCCGCCGCAACCACCAGTACTGGCACGCCGAAGCAGCAGTGTTGTAGGCCCTACAGCAACGAGCTACAGCGGCTCTCGCCACCGCAACGACGGCCGTTCCACCCCCTCGGCCGCCGCGCCTGCTGCCCCCCGCCCGCCGCGGCCTCCTCACCACCACAAACAACATGCTACGTCGGTAACACTCAAGCCGCGCCCATTATCTGCCTTTTCTTCGAGCTTCTCCAATATGCCTGTCGGCGACAGGCCACGACAGCCCCAGCTGGGTGCTTCTGCGGCCAAAGCCGTCAACCGAGTCCCGCTGACTCCCAAGATCGCGGCCAAGGGGTTGCCCTCTGTGAACCCTCTGACCAAACGACCTCATTCTACGACGCCAGTCCTCGCCACGATCTCCGTCCCGCGAGACGAGACTTCTTCTGTTTCAGGAAGTGCCATCCTGAGCAGCATCGCTACTCGCTCGGGTCCACGACAGGTCCGCGGCAACAGTGCCGGTTCCATCCCGGGCAGTTCCCCAAAGCCCGACAAAACAATTGATGAGGTCGAAAACAACACCAATATTAGTAATAATAATAGCAACTACAATTACAACAACAACAATATTAACATTCAACCCAACAACCGTACAAGCTTGGCTGCTGGATCCAGTGACTCGAGCAAGTTTTTCTACGCCAGCGACGCCAAGATGGCCCAGCCTGCAGCGTTGCCACGGCCGGCGTCCGTTGTTCAAAAGGCTGGTAACAATACCTTCTTGTACGCAAACGGGGCCACGGCGGAGAGCGGGCGCAACCTCGGTCCACCTCCCAATTCCACGGCCATGTCCACGACGGGTCCAAGTTTAGATTCTGCATCGTCAGCCAAGTTCTTCTTTGCCAATGGCGATCCTGAAATGTCGTCGAGGACGACTTTGCCACCATCTGTTTCCGCATCTGTGCTCTCATCAAGCTCCAAACTGGCTGTTTCGCGCCCGAATGCGAGCAATTCACGCCTTGAACCTGTCTTGTCCGCGCCACAAAGACCGGCATCTCCCACCAAGCCGACGTCGATACCCATGCCACAGTCTCTGAGAAGTAACGCCGCCTCGCCCACATCGCCAAAGCAATCTCTTGTTTCATCTCCTCCAGTAATGCAGCCGCAGCCGCAGCCGCAGCCGTCTTCGTCCACTGTCTCCAGACGAAAGGTGAGCATTGATGCGGCACCACGGGTGATGGGTGGGCATAAAAGAACTGGGAGCACTGCTGCTACGATTGAGCCTTTGACGCTTTCTCGATTTAATCTTTCGTCAAACTTGCCAGAAACAACACTGCATTCTCCTCCACTAAGCCCTGGACTGTCGAAAACTGGGATGACAATGGCATCCATGCTCCAAGCGACAGAGGATTTTAGGGGCGATGACGATTCGAGAGATGATGAAGACGTGCACTCCGGGCTCCATAGTCCCACAATATCCTCAACGCAAGTACTAGACCCTGTTAGCGAGTTGGTTGCCAACGCACGTCGCGAACGCAAGGTCCAAGACTTGGAGATTACAAATGCCTCACTTGAAGCCATAAACCGTACTCTCGAGAGACAGCTTCGAAAACAAACGGCTGACCTGCGGCGATATCGCCGACTGTCGAGAGCAGGCGTACTGTCTGCAGCCTCAAGTCGAGTCACCTCGCTGGCTCTCACTGAGCCGCCCACCGACATGTCTTACATAGACGAGACTGACGAAACAGAATACGAAGGGGACAAGGACAAGGACGAGCAAGAAGAGGAAGAAGAGGAAGAAGAAGAGGAGGAGGAGGAGGAGGATTCCATGTATGACTCGGATCAGTCCAGCAATGCCAACACGAGCACAGAGGATATTCTGCTTTCAGGAGCGAAAAACGAGGCTCGGCGCAGGCGGGATGAAAAGAGGCTCCAACTAGATTTGACTAAACATCAGCAACTGCTAGTTGACAGTCAAAAGATGAACCAGAGCCTGAAGCGATGCCTCGACTTTACCGAAGCGCTTATCAAGGAGGGCCACAAGGCACTCGACTACCGTGTACAAGTCTCGGACATTAAGTTGGGAGGACGAATCCTTGCCCCTCCGGATGAGGACGACGAAGACGACATGTTTCTCGAAGAAGAAGCAGATGCAGAAGCGCACACGATATCGATACGAACCGACGATGTCGGACTACAGGCGCCTTGGCCGAAAAGCAGCCAGGATCGAGATAGTGGGATTGAGCTGCCGTCCGAGGAACGCTAACACGCGGTCCTATTTTTTGAAACACTTTATTTACCTTTTTTTTGTCACTTTGTCTCTCGCTTTATTCTTGCCACGCATAGAGTACAACAGACGAAGCCCCGCAATAGGAATATCAAGAAATCCAATAATTGCGGGAAAAATGCGCTTCTTTTGACTACTCAAGCAATGCCCGGCCAAACAAACAAACCATCTCACGACCATCGCCACTCATTCACTCCATGTTTTTCCTTGATTAAACTTTCAACTTCATCATTTCTATGCCCTTTCTTCTTCTGGACCAAATTTTCATTGCGCGCGCATGTGGACGCAGGCGCAGTTTCAAGCACTCTTTTTCATTCACGGTACGCAACATAGCATTCAGTCCTGGCATCGATATGGCGTTATTCGGCGGAACAGTCCAGTGGGGGTTTTTTTTTTCTTGTAACCTTGCTTCGCACATGCGTGCATTTTCATTCTTATCACCCATACCTCCTGTACCATCTCGCACCTCATCAAAAAGCCTCCGATGCCGGAGAGTACCTGTCTCGCAATGTGCAAAAAGCCAGCACCCAAAAAGACACGATTCTTCTTGTGTACATCATGTGTGTACCTGGCCTTTTGCGCCACGTCGCTTGTGCTACATGACACGAGCTACTGGGAAACCGCCATGTCGGAACTCCACGTGTCCTGTACATAACGGTACACACATGCTGCACTTGCGTTACACCCTCTTCATGCTCTATCTATTTGCTGTACTCGATGGTCATGTGTTTCCCGGACCTTTGTTTCAAACGTACCTTACCAGATACCCAGATGGAATTTAAGTGGACAGAAGAAGCCCACGGATTTGATTTTCTTGTTCTATTCCTGTACCTTTTTTTTTTCTTTCCCTTTTTCGTTCTTTCTTATTTTTTTTTGTCATTTTAGTAACAATCACGGCCCGTCAACGGCACTTTTTATCCAAAGGGAGGTTGCTATGCCATGGCCCACGTAGGCAATGAACTCGATTTCGTTTTTGTCTTCTCTTTTTGATGATGTTCGTGTGCTGTATTTAATTCCTGGTCGTGGAAAGGCGTAGATGGCTTTGTCGTGCCGTTTGGTTTCGTTGCTCGTACATACATATATATGTATATGTATATATATATATACATATGTATATAATACGTCAAGAATACATAAGGTGAAGAATACCTCAACGAACAAGGTGAACAATACCCAACAAAAGAAGCAACCCCCAAGAAGCACATGAAAAAAGATTATACACCAAAAAGAGAGCAGACTGAATTAATGATATATAAACGAAATCTATACGCTGTGTGTCCATTTATTGTCCCAAATTCCCGCTTTCGCTACCAACTTGCCCCTGCCAAACCCCCTATCCCTGCCTTCACCTTGCCCCCTGTGAAATGTTGATAAATTGAGCGGCCTTTTTGTGTTGTGTGCCAAACTGCTAAGCATATAGCGCTCGGGTGTGGGGGGTCGTTTCGTCCTATTTTCCATTTCATGTTTGCCTTATGGATGTGTTGTGATGGTTTTTTTTTGTTTCCCCCGTGTATGTATAATGTATCAAGGTCCAAATCATCACCTATGCAAGCCACTGTGGTTACTAGCCCCTGGCATACCCTTCCTTTTCCGTCATCGTCGTTCGCATTTGGTGGTATCTTTTTGTGTATATTATGTTCTGGGCACGTTGGGTGCATCGTTGGCTACCCCTTCGGCGTGGCGGTGATGCTTGTCTTTTTTGTCCTTTCGCTTCTTGTCTTCGTCCTTGTCCTTCTTGATGGCTGCTTCGGCGACGAGTTGCTCAAAGACGAGGTAGTCGCCTTCTTCTTCGGCGGAGCGCTGGGCCTGTTGATTTTGGAGAGCGGTGTTAGCGTTTAAAAGATGGGGGTTAAAAAAAGGAGGGAGGTGAGGGGGGAATTTAGATTATAGGACCCAGGTCCCATGTTCAGTATTATTCTTACCTTGGAGAAAATATCACCAATTAGGACGAGCGCCTGAGCACGCTCCAGCCTCTTTTGCAGAGAAACCTTTTTGTCGTACAAGACGGAATCACACACTTCGCGCAAGACGCTCTGAATCTCGAATTTGCTTCCGCGCCATGCGGCTGTGAGGATCTTGCCCGTTACGCGACGCTCGTACTCGACGCGCTTCTCGTCCGTCCAGTCATCGCCACCTTTGGCTTCCATCTTGGCCATGTCCTCGACGGTTTGTTGCGCATCGAGCGCACTGCTAATGGTGTTCCAGGTATCTTTGACAAGGGTGCCCTTGTCCTTGAGACGGCTGAAGAATCCACCGATGCCGAGGAACTTTTGACTCCGTAATAAGCCAGATGCTTTGGAGACATAGGTCTGGCCAATGGCGTGGAGAATGTCGAGTCCAAACGACTCCATCTTGAGGTTTTCGACTTCGAGGCGCATCTTTTCCTGGAATGCCCTCGTGACATCGGAGCCCTTGTCTGTCTCGGTCCAAACGCTCACGCGGTCGAGGAGCTTCTGCGACAATGTTTCGACTCGTTCTTTGCGGATGCGCGACCGCTCGGCCTCGTACGCGGCGAGCTGCTCGCGCTGTTCTTTGGTCAGACCGCTCTTTTTCTTTTCCTTTTGGCGGAGTTCATCTTCGGCAGATGCGTGAACGGCATCCTCGTGGGCTTTGTCGGCGAGGGCCGGTCGTAAGGGGATTTGCGTTCGGCTGCGGGAGCTGGCGGATGGGGCTGGTGAAGTGGCGTTGGAGCGGGAAGGCAATGGTGGTCCGGCTGAAGTTGAAGCTGAAGCTGAAGCTGCTGGGGCAGCGGTAGGGGTGGCAGATGCTGCCGTCTCGTCATCTTCGACGACGACGGCCGGGGTTGTTGAAGAAACGGCTGGTGTTCCGTGCTGGGCTTGGGCAGCATCGGCGGCGCGCGCCTCCTTTATGTTCTGCGTCTTGGCCTCCTTAAGGCCAGCTACCTTGGACTCGTCAATCTCTGCGGCTGCGGCGGCTTCGTCCTCTTCACCGTCGGCCATGGTGATGTCCATGGTCGCTGTCAGGTCCTTCATAAGGCTGATCTCGCCAATCCAGTCGACAAATGCCTCGCCTCCGAAGATGGATGTGAAGAATTCAGCTGGGTCCGCGAAGCCTTCTTGGGGCTTGGCGTGGTCCTTGCCAAACTTGTCATATGCTTTGCGGAGGTCGGTATCCGAGAGGACTTGGTAGGCTTCGCCGATGGCTTGAAATTTTTCGTGGGCGGTAGGATCATTAGGGTTCTTGTCTGTGAAGATGGCAGTCTGGTTAGAGGCATGAGAATCACGGTGAGAGAGCAGCAAGAATGAATCGTTGCGAAAAAAAGCGCACCGGGATGATGGAGGATGGCCATCTTGCGATAGGCCTTTTTGATCTCGAGCTCGGTAGCGGTGGGCTGCACGCCGAGGGCATCATAGTATGCGGTGTCGACAACCATGATGGGCGAGCCGTATGGGTTGCCAAGGTAGATGGGTTATGGACGACAGTAGGAGGGGAGGACAGAAAATGTCGAGGGTCGCGCACGCACGACGACGGAGTCTGTGGTGGAAAAGAATGTTTACAAGCCGTTTCTCTGGCGCAGGAAATGGGGCTCGGGAGTCGGGAGTATGAGGGCATTGAAGGAGTGGGGGGCACGACAAGATGAGATGAGCACACGCGCCACACCAGACATACGCATGTCGCATGAAGACGAAATGGGCTGTGCAGTGTACAGTGGGCCAGTGGCGCAGCTGGAAGACCCTGGTCCAGTGCCGCAGCGCTGTGCCACGGTGCTCCACGACGCTGCCACGGTGCTGCCCGGGGATCCGGGTGGTGGTTCGTGACTGGTCTGGCGGTCTGTGTGGTCCAACTGCATGTGGTGAGTCAAATTCTTCTCAATGCTTTGATGATTCTGTCCATGTCTTGGAAGATTTTCTCTCTTGTTTTGGAGGGTTTCCCGCCTGCGAAACCAACCCTGCCAGTGCCGAATTGCGAGATGCTGTCCATTCGCAGCAAAAATCCCGCAATCTTGTGTTGAGCGAGGCAAAATCGGCTTCTGATTCTTTACGTCTAATTATTTCCCCTCTAAATATCAGAGGAAAGAGGGGTAAAAAAAAAGGAGGAAGAAGAAAGAAGTAAGAAAATAAAGAAAAAAGGAAGAGATGAAAAAAGAAAAAACAAGAAAAAAAAAGAAAGAAAGAAAAAAAGAAAAGAAAAAGAAAAAGGATCATCCATCCCCGTGATCCCCGCAGGCAGAAAAGATTCGTCGAGGCTGGTCTTCTCGCCATTTGCTCCAACAAGCACAGATCGCTTTGGCTCGGCTCTGGCAAAGCTGCAGGCAAAATGTTCACGAGCACGAGGCGTGCTTCAAAGATCAAGGAATGAGAGGAGACTAACACTCGGGATCTTTTGGTGTTCAGGATAAGCTTAAACGTGGAGGGGCCCTCGTGCCTTATGCGCAGAGACGGACAGAGTTTCGCTGCAGGCGGGCCACGGCAGCTATCTTTTGATCTGCCGTCGCAACGACACACGCGAGCCATGCGAGCCACGCGAGCGCGAGCTTATTCCAACGACGCCGCGAGCCTTGGCCTCTGCGGTGGCACCGTCACATGGACCCGAGTCGTCCAGGCGTATAGACCAATATTTACCTACTAGATACGGTAGGTATTCGTACTATGTATGGATGCACCGCTATAATTGAGCTGTTGGTCGACGGTTGGACTGGGCGGCCTGGCGTGGCTTGCTGGCCCCTCGTTCATTGGATTTGCTGACCGCGGAGAGTCGTGGACTCGGGGGGCAGCTGAGAGTGCTGAATGTTTTATGTTGAAGCTTGTTGTATTTTTTTTCTTCTTAAATACGGCCTCCGAGTCTCTGCTTTCATCCGGCATCGCCAGCTGCCAGCTGCATTGCCGAGTCCTGACGTCGCCATGTCGAGCGTCTCCTCCATTGTCTTGGCTGCCACCACGGCAGCCTCGTCGGCCGCTCCTTCCGCCGCTCCTGTGCATGAGCAGGGGGGTGTCATTGATGGCTTGAACCCGACCAAATACGACCCCAGCAATCCCATCATCTTGTTCATCATCCAGGTACGTCGTGTCCTCTGCCTCTGCCAAGTCGCTCATTTTCGTTGACGCTTTCTTGTCCCGTCGACCTCCAAAATAAAAAAGGCTTCACTCATCATCATAGTATGTCACCTTCTACACTGGCCGCTGGCCATGATCCGCCAGCCGCGGGTCATCGCCGAAGTCATTGGCGGCATCATTCTCGGCCCCTCAGTCCTGGGACGCATCCCCGGCTTCCAGGCCGCGCTCTTCCCTGATGCCTCGATTCCCAACCTGAATAACGTCGCCAATCTTGGCCTGATCCTGTACCTGTTTCTCATCGGCCTCGAGACCGACGTCCGCTTCCTCGTCAGCAATTGGCGCATTGCAACCTCGGTCGCTGTCGCCGGCTTAGCCCTTCCCTTTGGCATAGGTTGTGCCTTGGCCTATGGTGTTTATCATGCATTTCACGACGAGGAAGGCCTGAAGCCCATCAACTTCAGCGTCTACATGCTCTTTATCGGTATTGCCGTTGCCATCACTGTGAGTCCGTAAACTCCTCTCCAATTTGCCGACGTCAAGGCAGCAACAACATCTGCAGCAAGTTATTGACCTATCGATAGGCGTTTCCAGTTTTATGTCGTATCCTGACAGAGCTTAAGCTTCTCGATACTAGCGTGGGTGTAGTGACTTTATCAGCCGGCGTTGCAAATGATGTAGTCGGTGAGATTCCCCTCAGCAGCATGTTGCAGCATTATTGCGCTCTAACATGGACACAGGCTGGATTCTGCTGGCCCTTTGCGTGGCTCTTGTCAATGCAGGCACCGGACTCAATGCGCTTTGGATTCTGCTCTCCTCGGTCGGATTCATCTTTGTGTTGTTGCTTGCTGTAAAGCCTGCCTTGTACTGGATTTTGCGTCGCAAAGGGAGTATTGAAAACGGTCCGTCGCAGAGTGTCATCTCTTTCATCCTTCTCATCGCTCTTGCTGCGTCTTTCTTCACTGGCATCATTGGAATTCATCCCATCTTTGGTTCGTTCATGGCCGGTCTCATCGTCCCCCGTGAGGATCGTTTCAACATTCACGTTACCGAGAAACTAGAGGACTTGATTGGCGCGCTCTTCCTACCACTCTACTTCACTCTCTCTGGTCTGAAAACCAATCTTGGGCTGCTCGACACCGGCGCCGCCTGGGGATACGTATTCGCTGTTACGTTTGCAGCTTTCTTCTCCAAGGTTATCGGCGCTGCATTGGCTGCGCGGTTCAGCGGAATGGTCTGGCGAGAGTCACTCACCATCGGCGTGCTCATGAGCTGCAAAGGTCTTGTCGAGCTTATTGTTTTAGTAAGATGACACCTCGAGGCATGCGCGCTCAGTGGCGCCAAAGAGAAAAAAAAAAGACTAATTGTCATGTCACAGAACATAGGTCTACAGGCCAAAATTCTAAGCACCCGAACTTTCACCATCTTCGTCGTCATGGCGCTTTTGACCACATTTTCCACCACTCCCCTCGTGTCGGTTCTATATCCGCCGTGGTACCAAAAGAAGATTGCGGCATGGAAACGTGGAGAGATCGACTGGGAAACTGGAGCTCTAATTTCCCCTCCATCCAGCTCTCATGACTCGAAAGGAGCCCCTCAAGTCTCGGAGAGAGTGAACCGTCTGCTGGTATACCTCAGACTGGACAACATGCCGTCGCTTCTCCAACTTCTGTCAATGTTTGGCGATTCTTCTTCATCGCACTCTGCCGGGGCTGCTGCCACTGCAGCGGCGGACGGGACATCTGATGAGATCACCGACGTTCCCATGGCGGACCAGTCCCGCCACAAGGCAGTATGGGCTCATGGCATTCGATTATTGCAACTTACAGATCGCGACTCTTCTGTGATGACTGTCGCCCAGGTGGATGACTATACTCGTCACGACCCGGTCGTTAATACCTTCCGAACGGTCGGACAGCTACACAACCTTGCTGCATCTGGCGAGGTGGCCATCATGCCCGAGACTCGGTATGCCGAAGCTTTGGCTATGAAGTCATCCAAGATGTCGTCTGATCTTTTGCTCATTCCCTGGACCGAAACGGGGGCCATGGGGGACGCCCAGATCCTGTCATCCACCAGCGTCGACGACAAGATTGGTTCTTCCTACGGCACATTTGTCAAATCTGTCCTCGATTCGGCCGATCTGAACGTCGCAGTCTTCTTCTCGCGCACGCCTTCCACATCGGACAGCAAAGGCAAGAGCAATGAACTCGCCAAGCTTATGCGCACAGATGCGGTTGGCGGTATCCAAGAAGATGTCCCTGTTGCCCCGTTGCCGAACAAACCCTATCATATTTTTTTAGTGTACTTTGGCGATAACGACGACAGGCTGGCCCTGCGTCTTGTCCTGCAGCTTTGCGAAAAGTCCAAGGCCACCGCAACTATTTTCCGGGCTAAACAGACACCAGATGCCGCGGCCTCTTCTTCTTCGTCCGTCGCTGGCAATGACTTGTTCAATAGCGCTGCTGCGCAAATATCCGAGAGCATGAGATCGCGCGTTAAGTTTGAAACGGCCACCGGACCCTCAACCATCGAAGATCTTTTACAACATGCTACATCAGAAACCAATTCCAATGCTCCCGAAAACACGGATGGGCCCAAGTTGGTGGTTGTTGGTCGTCGGGATGGCGCTGCTCTGGATGAGGGCAAACTGGCCTTCAAGTCGAGAGATGAACTGCGCACATGTTTGGGTAGCTTGGCCGGCATCTTTGTTGCTGGTGGTGTGCGGGCTGATTTGTTGGTTGTGCAAGCCAAGACCATCAGCCAAGTCGGGGGCCAGGACTCATGAATCCCGAGATACGGAATCTGCGCGAAGACATTTTGATATCCCGCTGAAATTTTTTGCTCCAAGTTGAGTTTGAAATTTTTTGCTCCAAGTTGAGTTTGGTTCGACGCCCATCAATACCATATTTAAACCTGTTGTTATGTGAGCGACATTTTAAATATAGACGCCGATTCTGTGTGATGTCAGACAGTGGTCATGTTTTCTATATATGTGCATTGCAATCATGCCCAAGCCATGATGTCATGGCGCCCTCGTCCCAAGGACTCAAAATAGCAATGTCTACCAAGTAGAAACCAATCCGGAACAAGATCACGACACCACCCAAATAAGATTCCCAAATCATGACCGTTTTCCATTCCATCTATGACGAGACTATAGATGCAAAACACTTTTGGTAAAATTTTCAAGATTTTTGTAAGTTTTCTGCTTTTCTTTTTCTTTTTCGTTTCTCCCGTTCTCTCTTCTAACCCGATTTAAGCATTCTTGATTGGCTCCTGCTCAGTCGGAGTTGCCTTGTGAATGCCACTCGAACTATGTGTCTGATGCGTCACAGCATAATCGTCCTCGCCACACAGTTCCTCGAGGGTCTTGCGCTTGGTCTCGGGGATGAGAAGCGTAGTGAAGCATCCCAGCAGCATGAAGAGAGCGTAAATCTCCAAGACGTGGTCCATCCAGGGATTTGGGTTTTCCTTGGTGGCGCCTCTGGTGCGTAGAGTAGAAATTGCTCCCTGGCCAATGATAGAGCCAACTTTGCCGGAGGCGGCGGAAATGCCGTGTGAGGTTGAACGATATCGGGTTGGGAAGACTTCGCCGGGGACGATGAAAGTGGTAGTATTGGGACCTAGACAGTGGGGTTGCACACGTTAGAGGGAGGGCACGGAAGTAGCAAGAGAAAGTTGTTGACTTACCAAAATTGAAGAAGAACTGGGCAATGACGTAAATGGCCAGCAAGCTGTTTTTACCTAGATGGTTGTAGGCGAAGCCCATGACGATGAAGAGAATAGTCAGGATGATGAAACCTCCCATCTGAATGGTCTTGCGACCGAGAGTGTCAATCGTGGCAACTGATACCCAGTAGCCGGGGACGGCACCGGCTAAGACAATGATCAAGTTGCCCACGGCGGTGTTGTATAACAGCTGGTAGACGCTGGTGAGGGACTTGGCATTTGTGGTGTAGCCAATAGCTTCAAGAATGACGGCGTTGTTTAACGAGAGTCCGTAGAAGGCTACATCAAGAACAAACCATGATCCAGCCGTGCCAAGGAGAAGACCAAAGTTCTTGGGCATCGAGTAGTGTTTGCAAAAGTCCCTCCAACCGGCTTTGGGAACTTGGAGAGCCTCTTTGTCAGACTGAGCAGCAGCAGCAGAGGCCCGAGCCGCGGAGTCGGGATGAGTCTTGTGCTTTCCACTGATATACGCCTTCACATCGTCCTGGGCCTTCTCGACATCGCGGCCTACATCAAACGTGTATCGAGGCGTCTCGGGAATGGTCAAGCGGACTGTTGAATGCAAAAGTCAACGAACGATGATGCTTCAGAGGGTTTCACAGGGGCCTTGCAAGGAATTGGTGAACTAACAATAGAGCGCAATAGACGCTGGCACAGCGCCGAAACCAATCAAAATACGCCACATCTTGTCGACGGCAATCTCACAGTCGCCGGTACATCTTGAAGCATCCTTGGCCTCAGAAAGTGAGCCCTTGAAGCCGAGGGTAACGAAGAGCATGACCAAAGCAGCACACAGCTGGCCCATACCCTGCATGGCAAAGACAGAGGCCATCATGGCACCTCTCCATCGAGTGGTGGCAAATCTAACGTGAAGAGTGTTAATAATTCTTGCACACCCAGTCGCGCCAATTCACTTTGCATAATGCTCTGGTCCAAACTCACTCGGATGTAATGATGGAAGAAAGAGGATAATCACCACCAATACCGATGCCCATGATGACACGCCAGAAGATGATGAGACCGATGATATCGCAAGCAGGAGAGCCACTGGTCAGCGACTGACCAATGGTAGCAAAGATGATGACGACGAGTTCAAGGCCGTACATCTTCTTGCGGCCGACAACATCTGCCAGGAAACCGAAGCCGAGCTGGCCTACGACAGTACCGGCCGAGGTTGCCAACTTGATGGCATTATCAGAGCTGGTGGGCATCTTACCCACGCCGGGGTAGTAGACGATTCCCAGCATAACAGTCAAGAGCGAAGCCGTAAAAATGTCGTACGAATCAGTGAAGAAACCGACGCCTGCGACAACACAGGCACGAACATGGTACCATCCGAATGGGGCCTTGTCGACCTCAGCAAGAGCCAAGCGCCGACGCTCGTTGAGGTCAGTAACGTGCAAGAAGTCGTTGTGAAAGTTGTGATAGGCGCTGTTGCCGCCGGATGTCTGGGCGACAGCCCCTGCCGGCTGGGCAATGTTGCTTCCGGCCATGACGCTCTCTGTAAGGAAATAGTTGACCCAGAAGACAAGAGAGGGGCGACTGGGAGTGAGCAACGAGTAGGCGAGAAAAGAAAAGAGCAGGAGTCGTCGTCCGGCAGCAGATGCTTATATTACATGGTGTTCCTGTGGTACTTTGGCGACAAAGCTTAAATTACTATTTTGAGAGGGAGATCGCCGCTTGATATCCACCTCGCCCTCTCCTCATCTGGGATCCGGGAGGGTATGCTCGGTAGGGGAAAGCGAAAGGGGCTGGTCCAGATGTCCTATCCTTGTGGTCAATTTGCGGCGGCGACACATGCTTCGCCCAATGCGGGCAACGGACCACGACATTTCCAATAGCCAGTCATGGACCAGTGAGAAGAAGCCAGGCGCTGGAGCGCTTGTGTCTGGCATCGATAATCGCGTGAGGCTTGTCGAAATCGGCTTCGGTATCCATGATGTGAACTGTATGTCTTTGACGTATGACCAATGGGAGAAAAGAGATGCAACACGTTTACGCCATATCGCCAAAAGGCTTGCTCATCGACTGACTGACTGGAGACAAGAGCCAAAGATCCAGTGAAGGACCTATTTCGGTGAATCGCAGACGGCTGCCTCGTGCATGCATGATGGCATGGGCCCATGTGCATATTGTACCCGGGGGGGGGTTGATAGATGGGGGGCGAGCGGGTTAGATGCAGAATGTTTTTGATCCAGTTGGTCAGTTGGCACGGCTCGGAGGTAGCAGACGTGTTACCATGCACTTGGTGACCGGGCCATTGTGGGCGTATGAGACGGGACGAATTCCAAACAGTTCTTTTGATGCCAGATGTTTTGGTGCAAGAAGTTTCGGAGTTTATTTACGACCCACCGTAGCCATGAGCCTCACGAAAAGCCCCATTTGGCGACCGAGGCGCGTTGCTAGTTCCGGCTTTACGGTGGAGGGACTAAACGAGATTCCATGAAGATCAGGTTTTCTAGACGTTTGACGTCTGACGTTTGAGCTGGTTACACTCGGCTCGTCGGCGCGGGAGGAGCGGGTTTGTTGCGAAGCTTGTAGGCACGGGTGATGGGACATGTGAAAGCAAAACAGGACAGAAAGAAGGTTAAGCGGTAGCTGGACCGTGGCTATGAGGAATGTGCAGGCGTGGCAAGGCATGGAAGACGAAGATGTGGAAGACACGGAAGGCTGCAAGGCATGCAAGGCGTGCAAGGCATGGGAGGGGAGTCATTGGTAGTCATGAGAGCATGGAAGGAAGGAGGCATGGAAGGCAGAGAAGGAAGGAAGCAGGCCGCGCGATGATCTCGCAATCAAAAGGAAGGAACAGTAAAGGGAAGGAACGTCGATCACTTTTTGGAAGTGGGACTGGGGCGGGCTGCTGACCCGTCGGCTGCTCTTTCTGCCATTACCGCAATGCACGTCAGCTGCCGACGCGGAAATGCGCTGGATGTTGCGACTCGCCACCCATGACGGCCATGACTGCAATGACCACGGTTTGGTTCATCATGACCGTCATGACCTTGCCTCGCAATTATCTGTCTGTTCAATTGAAACAAAAACAACCTTCGACGCGATTCATTCCACGGCCCCACTCACCCCGGCATGTCCCGCATTTATAACTTGTCTCGCCTACGGGTGCGCATCCTCCCAATTTTAGGGTTCCGCAAGCTAATAAAGCCTCCCGCCCAATAGATTTTGACTTTCGACGCCGTCTGACCATCCCACCTCCCACCTGTCTAAAGCCGAAATATCCGAGACGTTCGGAGCCTGGTCTCGAAACGGGTTTTCTCAATACTCGAGAGTCGAGGCGCACAATTTCCTCCATCATTCGTACGTTGCCAAATTGGGGATTTGCCGAAAAAAAAGGAAGGAAGAAAAAAAAAACATTCCTCTGGATGACAATCTTGTCAGCTGATTTATATCCCGTATTCTCTTGCTTACATTTGAGTCGTGGCGAGCACGTAAAAGATGCCCGTCGACCATGGCTGTCCAAGCGCAGGCAAAGCCACAAAATTCACCACCCTCTTCACCTGCGACAGAGCAAGGCGATGACAGCAGGGAAAGAATTCCGTCTCTAACGTTTCGCGTGCTCACGAGCGACCTTGAGAAGCAGGATGCTATGAGGTTAGTCACCGACAGCATTGCGCAACAACGTCAGGTTGCTTCCTTCTCCGTCATCGCTCACCCGGCCTGTCTCACGGGGTTGGTTGCAGGCTGCGCTTCGATATACCGCCTCAATGCACATCGTGACTTTGGCACCGCTCTCATCACGATGTGCGGTCTTGTTCTCGCGTACCTGGCTGCCGTCCGACTCCTGACAGCCAACTACATACGCTTAGCCGAGAGCCTCAAGTGGAAACAATGGATCGCCAGTCCTGATGGACACGACGACTATATCCTGGCCGCTCGATTTGGCGACGAAATCATTGGCACGCTGGTTTTGCGAATCGTGGCATCTGCAAGCTCGAGCAAAGGAATGAAGTCGTCTTCAGTCAAGAAGGGCGGGAGCGGAGTCATTCGCGCTTGGACTACGCGATACAAATATCGCAACAAGGGCATCGGCGGCGACATGCTGCGTCTCGCCGTCCTCACAACTCGAAGCAAATGTGGTGATGACGCACCTGTGACTTTTGATCCCGAGCACGCCAATAGCGCACGACCTCTCCATGACATGTTCAACAGGCCCTTTATGAGACGAGAAGAGCGAGCCTTGTTGGCATTAGAGCATGCCATTGCTGCCTGTGATCGGGGTGAAAGCAGCTTTGAGACGAAGTGAGAGGTTGCCTAGAGATGAGTTGGTGGTCTTTCTATATACGGCTTGAGGCGGTGGGCTTCTTCCCCCTTTTCTCCCTGTAAATCAATACAGGGCCATGTCGAAAAATCCGACGATTCTTCCGTTTTTCACATTTTTGGTGTGTTTGCAACCACTTGCTTTTCTCCCCGCGGCGATCATGAACGACGCATTTATGAATTCCGTTCAGAATGATACCCTCTCGCACAGAATTTTTTATTTACTGCCTGCTGTGGACATTCACAATAAAACAAGCCATCAAAAACCAAAGAGTCAAAACAAGAAACATATACCATTGCCAACGCCATGGAAAGCTACAATTCCTCGAACGCCCTGTCCGTGTTGAGCAAGAAGAAGTCAGCACGTCGCCGTACTCGGCATTCGTGACGGTGTTCTTGCCTCAGGTCTTGAGCTTGTCGGCTGCACGGCGGCCACTGGGGGACTCGCTGTTGGGGTGCGCGGCCAGGGCGCTCATGATGTCTACTTCATGATGGGTGCGAGGTATAAAATGGTGGTGTTTTAGGTACCTCAGTACTTGGGTAGCTAAAGTACCTTCGGGAATAAATAGATGAAAGGAAAGAGGACGCCGAGCTGGCTGTGTAAGTAAGACGGGCATATGCATCAAAACCCAAGTGTAAGTGCCGGTAAATTCATAGCAGGCTTGTGATTAGCACTTCCGGGGTGTATTTCATATACCGTGTGGTCCAAGTACCTACCTACATATGTCTCTACGTAGGTATGTACATATATACAGTGGGATGCCCTTGTATGTATGTATGTACCTAGCCGGACTCGGTTCTGGTGATAAATGGCAGCCCATCGTAGCAGTGTTCCATCTTGTCAGTGCTGCTAAATACCATGAGCCATGACCAGATTACGGCATGGCACGTAGGTGCTTAACATACTTAGGTAGTACTTGATGTACTTGATATGCACCCACCCGACTATTTCCTCACCGCAGACTCACCGACCCGCGCCCATAGAAACACGAACGGGCGGTAACCTTCCCAGTTCCCAGTTCGCAGAAGGAAAAAAAGAGAACACCCTATTTTATAATCTATAGTCACGCCCCAACTGCATGTGTATGTATGTATATATTATTCAAAACCACAGAGTCCACTCCGCTGGTGGTTTCAGCCCAATGCATACTTTGTGCTTTTCAAATTCTAGCCAGATTTATCATTCACGGCGGCGCTCCTTAGCCCTTCTCTTTAGGAGGAAAAAAAA
>SRPT01000362.1:0-29857 GCA_018360205.1 Claviceps digitariae | reverse complement strand
GGGGGGGGGGGGGGGGGGGGGGGAGACGAAAAGAGATGATGAAACAAAAACCGACAAAAAGAAGACGCAATACACCGTGTTGATGACATTCTTTTTCTTGATGGGGGGTAGAGCATAAATATGAGAGTGCCCATCGTGATGCGCGGCAGGGTTGGCTACGTGGTGGGATATGGCTGTGTCGACGCTGTCTTTTCAAATGGAGATCTGACGCATTCATCTTGTTTTTTATTTTTTGTTTTCATTTATTTCCTTCGTTGATTGCTGTATTGCCCAGCGGCGCTCCTTTGTATGTAGCTTGATTTCGGGATGCGTGTCGTGTACGTCACCTTGTGGGAAACCATCGTCTCTGCAATTTTCCCCAAACGAGCATGTGATGTACATGTATCCATTTTCAGTCATCAATACGCTTGCACATCGAGTTCAGCTGAATTACGACACAAACACAAGTCATTTCCGTGTTCTAAGGAGCCCCTTTATAATCCATGTACATATGTATGTATGTATGCATGTGTCTTTCTTACCCGCATCCCAACCCCATTCTATCGACCCGCCAGAATCGCAGCCAACCTCTTCCCCTTCTCACCCCCCAGGTACAAATCATCCTCCCGGGACTCCCTCCCCATCTCCACCGCCTCCTGATACCCCATCGTGACCATGTCCTCATCAACACGCAGCCCATGTTCCACCAGTGCCAAGACCACGCTCCTGCACCGTGCAATTTCCCTCATTGTCGCCACGTCGATCCAGTCATTCTGACTCGAGTACACCTTGCTGCTGATGCTCTCCTCCATCTTATTCACCCCAACCTGCTGCTGCTGCTGCTGCTGCTGCTGCGCCTCCTCCTCCCCCTCCACATGCTTGCTAATCCAGATATACCCATTCACCCCCAAAATCACATCAATCTTGCCCGAGCCGTTCGCCCCATCCATGGTCCACACCTGCCTCTTGGAGCGCACCACGCCACCCCCGCCCCCCGTCCCCGACACGCTCACAAAGACCCCGTTCCGCAGCTTCCCGTACTTGAGAGACCGGGTGTGCAGCGACGCCGCCCCATCCTGATGCAGCTGCTGCACCTCTGCGACCACGAGGTCCCCCTCCGCGAAGAAGGACCGGATCTGCAGCTCGTCTGTCTCGGTGCGCTTGCGCAGAATCCCGCCCGGGAGGTTGATGGCCGAGATTTGCAGGATGGCAAGCTGGGAGGCCGAGACGTCGACGCGCCAGCGTTTGGGGTGCACTTCTAGGATGCGGCCGACTACCAGGTCGCCTATCTCGGGGGTGTAGCGCGCGCGGAGGGGCCGCACCGAGAGAAGTTTGTTTGTTTTGGTGAGGGTGCCGGCGAGGGAGGAGGTGATGGATTGGGTGGACGGGAGGACGTATGTTCCGTGGCCGCTGAGAGCAGGAACGTCAGTGTGGTTTTTTTTGTCTTTATTCCTCGGGAGTGTTTTTTTTTTTTTTTAAAAAAAAAAAAAAAACCTCGAGAGGAATGACCATACAAGTCATGGAGAAGAGAACAGGGGGACAGAGTATAGACGTACCGCATCCATTGGGGATTCGATGTAATGACCGTGCCTGGTGTGAGAATCTCATCGGCCATGCTGTTGTTGTCGGCGCTGCTTCGCCGGCGCTTGGGAGCCCGCATGGACACGTCGCCTTCGAGGTCAGCGCCGCCGTCCGAGTCGGAATCAGAACTGGCGTCTGAGGCGGCCACAAGCGAGGCCAGTGCCCGTTGAGAGGCCGGTTGAGGGCGCAGAATAGTGATGGGCATTGTGGTGATTTGTGGTTGCAGAGCGGCGGGAGCTATCTGGCCGTGAGGGCAGCCGCGGGGTGAAGGCGTGAGTATTAGGGTTCTCTTTCTGCTGAGCTGTTGGTCGCAGCAATGCCTAGGAGCTGACAGGTGCGAATGTATGGCGTGCTTGGTCAATGGGAATGGAGAATGAATCATGAGTTTTTTGAGGTTGGAGGTCAAACGTGAAGTCTCAAGTGGGTCTTTGTGAGGGAAGATTTCAATGGAGCTGCTGCCAGCTCCGTGGGGGTGAACTCGGTGGAGGGACGTCGACGAGATGCGCGAAACGGCCAAATGTGTGCGGTGCGTTTTGTCTGTATCATAGCAACTTAATTCGTCTTGCTCGACCATCTAGAATTACAGGAATAAAAAAAACATTACGCTGGATCCTTTCTTTTTATTATTCTTTTTGTTTTGTTCGGCGCCTACATGTCAGTCGAGATTCCTCCATCAAATCAAAACCGCCCAACGCCATGCCATGGAACACAAAAGCTTTCTAGGAATGATTTTGAAATTTTTCAATCTTCCACCGTCGTAGGTAGTAAGCTGCCCTTTCAGCGGAATGCCCGCCACAGACCCATCCATACCAAGCCCAAGGATATGCCCGTAATGCCCAATCTCCTGCTCCTCATGCCAAACATGGACTTGCTCTGCAGGATAGCCTGGCGCTGCTTCTCGAGCTGTGACATGCCCGAGAAATAACTGTACGCTGACAGACCGAAGAATGCGCCGCTGCCTGGTACTCGCGTCTGTCAGCGGACATGGTACACACGATTCATGTGCTCTTTCAATGCTCTTTCAATGAGTGATGCCGAGGCAAATGAGGACAAAGTGCTCCGTACCAACGATTCTGCAGCTCAGACAATCTTCGCCGCGGTCTTGTCGCAACAGCTCCTGGAGGTTTTCTGGTTTTTCGAGAGCATGGATGCTGGGAACTTTGTCGCCTGCCATGATGGAAGGAGAGGGAGGGGGGGGACTGGAAGCAGAGTAAAACTCGAGTAGATAGAATGATTGGGGGAATTAGAGTGGTAAAAAGAGCTTCAAGAGCCGTCCTCCCTCCTTTCTTCTTTTTTTGATACAGGTCTGCCTCGGCGAGTCTTGGGGTTGCGCCGACGAAGAGAATATGTGCACAGTGTACAGTCACGGTGTGTGCACGGTATGGTATTGGGTCAGCTTCGCGGCCGGCCGCAGGAATTAATGACTGCATGTGGGGCCCGGGAGGTTCCACAGCACTGGGTGCCCAAACTCCGTGAATCCATACTGTACAGACTGATGAGCCGAGCAAATGAAACGTCAACTGCTCGTCTGCTACTCGTCTGGTTCTCGGTTCAGTCTACACCCTCCGACAACGCGCCAGAACTGACCATCGTGCAGTCGGCAATATGAACGGCGTTATCGAGGCTCTGCACATATATGATGATAATAGGTTGGCCCTTTCCTGCCATTGCTGCAAGGCGCCAAGCCCAAGTTTGTCGATGTTGACCCGGGAAATCATGCAGAAGTCCCATCTTGTCGCATACCTACACCGGCCGCCCTCTCTCAGCAACACACCTTTTACCTCTCTATCTCGAGCATCCGACGCCTCGGCCGAATCTGATATACTTCCCCAACACGAGCCCGGCCACTCTCGTCTTCAGCTTGACCCATGCGAATCTCCTATTCCTCGCCACCTCTTCCACTGAAATCGAGCCGCTTCTGGTCCTCGAGTTCTTGCACCGCGTCATTGACGTCTTCGAGGACTTCATCGGCGCCCCGCTCCTTGCGGTCAAGATCGAAAACAACTACGATATGGTGGCTCAGCTGCTTACAGAAATGTGCGACGCCGGCACGATAAGTACAACCGAACCGAATGCGTTGCGAGAGAATGTCGAAATCGAGGGGTGGATGGGAAAGCTATTGGGCAGCATCAACCTCCCAGGGTTAGTTCCCGCCCTTGTTTCTTTCTTTTTCTTTCCTCTTGCCTCTTAGCCTTTCGCGGGCCCTTTGCGACGAATCCCTGACGAGATTGGACTACACAAGGAAATCGCCGTTATCGTCCAACTTTTCAAACGCGACGCCGTCTGCGCTTCCCGTCTCCAATACACCGGCTTTACCGTGGCGACGTGCCAACGTGCGGCACACCTCCAACGAGCTATATGCAGATGTCATCGAGACGCTCTCCGTTACGCTGGCTCCCTCGGGGAGACCATTGGCAGCATTTGCCAACGGATCAATAGCCTTCACAGCCAAGGTCTCGGGTGTCCCAGACGTCACCATGAGCTTGAGCAGCCCATCAGGGTCCCACAACATTGGCAGTATCATGGAGCTCCCAGTATTCCATCCATGCGTGCGATTGAATCGATGGCAAGAAAAGCCGGGGGAGCTGAGTTTCATACCACCGGATGGTCGATTCATCCTGGCTGGCTATGAGGTCGATTTGCTGCCCTTCACGAGCGGAAAGAGCGGGAGTCTAAGTGCGAACAACCTTAAAATGCCGGTCAGCTTGGAGATCAAGACCGGCTTGGGACCTGCAGGCGCCGAGTTTGAAGTACGATTACAAGTAACCAAGGTTCTGGGAAGCCAAAACTCGTCATCACATTCGAGTCAGTTTGGCAGAGGCATTGGCTCGGGCCGTGTAGGGGCGCCGCATCCAGGATCGCCTGGCGCACCATTACTTGAGGAGCTGACCGTTACAATTCCACTGCCCGAAGATGTGAGGAACCTGTCCGACATCCGGCCCAGCCGAGGCGACGCGAGTTTCAATTCCGGAGAGAGGGTGCTCGAATGGCACGTGCCAACAAAGGAATTAGCAGGCCCCGCGTCGCATTTTGGACTTCGCTGCACGGTTGTCGGGTCAGTAGCGGACCCAGGTGAGGACTTTGATCCCAGCGGGTTTGCCTTTAGCACCGACTACTCGTACAGTGAGCCATATCAGAGCAGCTCATCTGCAGCCAATGGAGATGGAGCCAAGACGGAACAGGGTGGCGATCAAGATGCGAAGAGAGTGGCGCAAAACAAGATTCTCATGCCGACTTCTGCCTCTGTGAGCTTCTCGGTCAAGGGTTGGCTGGCAAGCGGACTGAAGGTGGACAGCATCATGATCGATACACGGAAGAGCCGGGGGTTGGGCGAGGGCATGAAGCCGTACAAAGGAGTCAAGTACCTGACAGTCAGTAAGGGGGGTGTGGAGATTCGGTGTTAGACCAGCATAATACGTTGATGAATTGATGAAACATCATGTCCCGTTGATGCATTTTATTTTTGTTCCTCCTCGAGGCCTGAGAAGCGGTCTCTGTCTGGCACTGTACACTGAAACGCTGAGGAACTCGTTTCTCAAAGCATGAAATGATGATGCCCAGGCCGGCTCTTACTTGCTGGGCCCTGGCCGGGTATCGAGTATCGAGGCTGGGAGGACTTAGCAGAATATGTGGGGCTTCTCCGGATGTCCAGGGGGCTGTCGATGCGCTAAAGAGCGGCTACTGTCGCTCCAAGCACCAAACGACATCAAACGACGTATCAATTGACCATCAGCTGGTTCGATGATTCGCTGCAACTGCCCCACGGAACTGCATCAGCAAGCTGAGGAGGGGACCTGGTGGCTGGGTGAGCTGAGCCGGTGAGCGGCAGGCAGCCAAGAACCCCGTGCCGCCACGACAAACGGCCCGCACCAGACGACAGACAGTTGTCATTCTTGCTCCCTCTCGTTTCTGTCCCTTTTGATTCTCGCCCATAATGAATGCATCGTCTTCAAAACGAGTCTGACAACTGAACGCAAGGCCGTCGGCTCGGGGCTATGAAGCGCCTCAGTAGCAGTCCAATTCGCCCTCGATGGCGTGCTGTCACGACAACATCGACCTGTGCGCCGTGCAGGCGTTTAGTAGCCGGGCAAGTCGACGCGCATGACGGGAACAATGAGGCACAAGGCCATGGGCGACGACGAGCATCGACCTCGACCGTGGGACGGCCTCGACGCGCGCAGACGGCTATTTTCTTTCCAGGTGAGGATGCAGTCCAAGCGACCATATTGATGAAGTAGCTATCTGTGTGTGTGTGGTGTGTGCATGATTTGGAACTGCATGGAGAGAAAACGGACCTAACAACATGACGGGTGGTGCCTCCGCGCTGCCTTGAAAACAGGCCAGGGAACCCAAAAGGTTGGCATGCTCAACCCATGGATTGAGGCCTTCCCAAGCACGGCCAATGAGCTGGTCCAAGAAGTTGACCACTACGCTGGCTTCAAGCTCTCCGACGTGATTCGAAACGGACCCTCCAAGGTCCTCACCCAGACGACCAATGCGCAGCCAGCCATCATGGCCACCTCCATCGTCATTCTCAAGATCCTCGAGCGCGAATTCAACCTCAAAGTCGCCGAGCGGTTCGACGTCACTCTGGGCCACTCGCTGGGCGAGTTTGCCGCCCTCGTGGCAGGCGGCTACCTGGACTTCCAGGACAGCTTGTACATGGTGAAGCGCCGCGCGGCAGCCATGTCGGAGGCCACCAGGAGGGCTGTGCAGGAATACGGCGGCGAGTACGGCATGGTGGCCATTGTGACCGAACCAGAGTATCTGCGGGCGTTGATCGCCGCGATCCGCGACTTCGTGGGCCATTCCAGCGCGGGGAGCAAGGCCGAAAGCAGCCAGGACGTCCCGCCGATAGAGCAGGTGCTCATTGCGAACATCAACAGCAAGAACCAGATTGTCCTGAGCGGGAATATAGAGCGCATCACGACACTCATGGCCCATGTGCGGCAGTTCCTGGGCCATGATCCGCGCGCGGTGCGCCTGCACAGCGACAGTCCCTTTCACAGCCCCATCATGAAGCCGGCTGTGGCGGTGATGCAGACGCTGCTGGAGAGCAAGTCGAGGGTTCCGGGCCGGGAGAAGGAGGACATGATCAAGTTTCCTGGCGATATACCCTGCATCAGCAACGTGACGGCGCGGCCGTTTCAGAGCAAAGAGCAGTTGAAGGAGCTGTTGGCGCGGGGCTGCTTGGAGACGGTGCGGTGGTGGGACAGTATTCGGTATCTGGACCAGCAGGAGAAGGTGAGGCGATGGGTGGGCATAGGGCCTGGTAAAGTCGGCAGGAACCTGGTCGGCAAGGAGGTCGGCATGAGAGGCAAGGACTTGGTCAAGGGGGGAGGTGTCTGGGCCATTACTGATCCCATGGATATCGAAGAGGTGTTGAGGGGCTTGGAGGAGACGGATGGGATAGTGGACGAGGAGTGAGTGTAGCTGGATCTCTGTATTCTATTGTGTTTTTTTTTGTTGAAGCGTGTCTTTTGCTTATTTAAAGAAGATTCCATGGCGAATTGTACATTTTCTGTGTTTTCCAATATGTGCAATGCCGTCAAACAATGTCAGGGGAAGTATCAATTCTGGACTGATACAGTCGTTCGTCCACGCAGACGGGTGGGGACCGTTCATGCTCCCACCCCCCCAAATCTCATCCCCACATCCTCAAGCTGAGCTCCGAACCTGCGAAACAACTCCCAAACCTCCATACCATTCTTCCCAAACCAACATCACCATGACCACCGCCATCCCCTCCATCGCCTGCCTAGGCGTCCTCGGCCGCAACGTATGTCTTCCTCCCTCTTGCCCTCTTCTCAATTCTGCAAAACCCCCCAATTATAAAAGCTAACCAAAAGACCAAACAACATGCAGAACAACCCCCTCCACATCTCCATCTTCCCCTCCCACGACCCCTCAACCAACACCTTCACCCCCATCCGCAGCCCCCTCCAATTCTCCCTCCTCCTCTCCTCCACCATCGACGTCTTCGACCTCCGCGCCAAAGCCACCGCCTCCACCGGCGTAGGCCTCTCCGGCGACACCGGCCTCCTCCACGCCGTGGACGACCGCCTCGCCGCATACGGCTACGAAACCAACACGGGCATACGCCTCGTCTGCGTGGTCGACATGCGCGGCCGCCGCGTCGACGCCACCCGCCAGCCCGGCAATGGCACAGGCCAGGGCTCCGGCCTGCGCGACACGGAGCTCAAGCCCGTGTTTCGGGCCATGCAGGCGGCCTATGTGCGCCTGCTGCAGAACCCCTTCTATGAGCCGGATGAGCATGCGCCGCTGGGGGGAGCGGGCGGCCAGCGCATCGTGAGTAGGCGGTTTGAGGCGGACATGAGGAGGATTGGGGACGGGTGGACGCCTGGGGTGACGAGCTTGTGAGGTGGGGGGAATTACTTTCTTTATTCGTCTTCATTTTTTTTTTGTGCCTAGGTATAGGGTGCAATGGCGCTTGATTTTGCAAGGCGTTTTTGTTTTACTGGCGCTTTTCTTTTTTTCACGAGGAAAGATGATGAATCACCTTTTTCCCTTTTTCTTTTCCTGTTATTTTCCCTTTCATGTTTCATATATATGTATGGTCATTGGTGGGGTGTTGTGTGTATCTTGTGTTTGGTGATATCCTAACGGAATGCTATATGGTCTAATAGATTATCCGTCTTATATGCTTTGGTCTTGAATGACTTTTCTCTCTTGCTTTCTTTTTTTTTTGCCAACATACCCCTCCCGTCTATTTGTCCCCAAATTGTTGACGTAAATCGTCAACTTTCCATTTCGATAGCCCAGCTACCTCTACGTCTATTCTCTCTCCCATGGTCTCTCCCGCATCGCGCTTCCCTGCAGTCGAGACGCTCGATTCGGACATGGGTTGCGAAAGAGCGCCGCCCTCCCAGTGTCTGGCTTCCAGGGGTAATGGCCTCCACCAGTCGCCTGTCCTGGCGTGCCAAGCCGCGCTGCAGAGCTCCCACAGACGAGAAATCGCACGCTTGTAGGCAAATCGTTCGTCTTCGCCGGTAAAGGCACTCGTGTTGCCAAAGTCGATCCTCTTCTTCTGCAGGCCGAAATCCGAGTCCTGGTCCGGATCGTACTTTGCCGTCGACGACTCCGTGTCGTAGTACGATATGTTGGGCCGGAATGGCGACGTCTGGTCCTGGTATACCTCTGCCACGGTCTCCGAGTAGGTCGCGTCATCGTCACCGCTGCCGTGGCTGCCTCCGACCTGCTGTTTCACAGAGGATGCAGCCTTCTTCTCTGGGAAAAAGAGGTCGTCTGGCGGACGTTGGGCCCGGATGACGAGCTTGCATCTTGCTTCGTACAGGGCATCGAGAAATGTGATGAAGCGGCGGGCTTCGTTCTTTTGAAGAATCGTCAGGACGGGCACCTGGTCGATGATGAAGGTGTGGTATGATGACGCCATTGTGATGTAGTCTGCAGGGCCAAAGGAAGCAACTAGCTGGTCGAATGTCCATAAAACTGAGCCGTTATGATGTTGGGGTGCCACAACCCGACGGCCGTAGACTACAAGGGTGGACGCCTGCCACGGAATCGGTTCAGGGTTGAGCCAGCCTGCGGCGTCCCGAACAAGTTTCTGGAACAGGGCATCTTCTCCATCGCATAGATGGTAATGCACCGGAAATTTTCGTTTTGTGTTGGTCTCGGTGACGATTTGCGAGTCAGGATGTGGAGTGAAACCATTCACGTCACTTGCGTCGACTGCTGAGGACGGAGCCAACTGACAAATACCCGCTTCTTCCTTGCGCCTCCAGTCCGTTGCGCCCTCCATCTGTCGGAAGTCGCATCTTGCCTTCAACACTTCGAGGAAGTTGGCAAAGTCGCTGCTCTGCCCGTACAACTCCCCACTATATCGCGCGCCGCCGCCAAATATCTTGCTCATGAATCCTCTCCCTGGCTCCGGCCTGTAGTCTATTCCCGTTGCCTTCTGCAGCTCCTCTGGCATTCTATTTGAAGAAGCGATCAGGACACCTCCTAGCTGGAAGAAGGAAACGAAGAGGTGGCTGAGAATCTTGCTGGCGGCGCGATCTGGCAACTGGAACTCGTCGAGAAACAGAATGGGCGATTCTTCAACTAATTTCTTGGCCATCCAAACGAGGGAGAACTCCGAGTCGGCCCCCGACGAGCTGCTGCATGATTTCCGATGCTGGTCCAGCTGGGCAAAGGTATGCAGCATAAACGTGTTAAAGTGCCAGCGTCTTTTACGATGCGTGGGCAAGCCTTCTGCCAGTAGGTCTAAGAGCATGGACTTTCCTGTTCCCACCTCGCCCGAGAGAAACAGTCCCCGGGGCGAATCGATCTCGATTGCCGTCTCATGATTGTTCAGGACCCGGGCCAGTGCCAAGCTGTCTGGATCGGCGGATGAGGACGGCAGCAGATGTTTGAAGAGCGGGTTGCGCCAAATGCTGTGATGACGAAGAGCGAGGATATTGCCGGATTCCTCGTCCTTGTCCGCGGTCCGGGGCTCCGTGAGGCGTGCCACCTGTTGCAGTCTTTGGCGGTATTCCTCCTGGGGAACGTAATCCTTGATGCGCCGATAGACGTCTTGCAGATGCTTTGCTACTCGGTGCTGGGCGGGATCGGGAGCATAGACGCCTAATCTGATAAGGGTTTGGTACTTGACCAAAGGGTCC
Organism: Claviceps digitariae; assembly: GCA_018360205.1. Classification (NCBI taxonomy): domain Eukaryota; kingdom Fungi; phylum Ascomycota; class Sordariomycetes; order Hypocreales; family Clavicipitaceae; genus Claviceps; species Claviceps digitariae. The sequence goes on along the minus strand of SRPT01000362.1, from coordinate 19,655 downwards.
GTGATGGCGACGGCGGTTGAGAATCGCTTCATGTTTGCTCAGTTGATTGGCGGGGGTACTTTGTCCATGTTGCTGACCATGCGTCGTGCTCGTTGGACTGGTGGTTCAATGCATGCATGAGTGAGTTTTTGGACGAGTGCATGTGTGTATTAAAAAAAAAAAAAAAAAAAAAAAAAGCTCGAATGGCGATGCAGCAAGCAGGCTGGCTGCGATGCAGCTTGCTCAGAGAGACGGGCGCTTCCAGTAGGATGTGACAACTGACAAGTACGAGGCTCCAGTCATGTTGTGCATGCGGAGAGGGGGTGGCAGGTGGTAGTGGCGTCTGGTGGCAAGTTAAATATACCTTGGTCCTTGGTCAGACCAGTCGATTGATGCTTTTTTAGGGCGGATCGAGACCTGATCGATACCTGCCCCCGCATGCAGCTGCAGCCAAGTCACGCTGTGGGCTGTTGGCCAGTCAGCGTCAGTCCTGACGGGATGCGCCACTGTTATTTTTTTTTTTCGGGGAACAAACCGCTTGCTGAAGTTGGTGCCAGCTGTTTTGGCCCACGACCAATAGCTGCTGCCAGCTGCATGCTCCTACGCCCGCGCTGCTGCTCATCAAAGATCGCTTCCGCGCTCTCTCCACGCTTCCCTCTTTCTACCCTACCTTGTACAATCTCCCCAAACACCACGCTTACCGTCGTCATCCTCACCTCCATCTCCTCCGTCGGGCTAGCTATCCTAGCCTGTCGAGTCTTCATCGCTCTATTTCGACATGTCCATTTAGGCCCCTTCCATCATCGTCTTGTTGTTTTTCTATCCATCCACACCACCGCATTCGTCGTCCATCATCGCCGCCCGAGCAGGCTCATATTGCAACCATCGTTGACGCAAATCTTTACCCGCATAATGTTCAATCCTTCTGTTGCGGAAGGCGGACCCGCCACCGCGACGAGATCTCGGCGTCGTCAGCGTCCCAGGAGCACCGACAATCTCGCTCAGCAACCCAAGGCTAAGCGCCAACGCCTGCCTCTCTCGGAACAAACTTTTCAAAATCCCGATGCGCAGCCTGAACTCGCTCAACCAGGCAGCAAGCCCGATAAGACCACAGCTGTAGCCTTGGGATCAAAACAAGTTGCTCCCGTCGAGAATTTGCATGCCAGTTCAAGAAAAGAACTGAATTTGAGGGTCAAGAAGTCAAAACATGGCGACCGTGCTGCTAACAAGGGCGACGGAAGCCTCGTGCTGGCAAGTTTTTTTCTCTCTCCACGAAAGAGTCAACAGGCTTGAATAACAATCGTTCGCAATGCTTATCATCATATCACTACTCAGACGAGTACAAGCGCATTCACCGTATCGAAGCTGCCCGCCTTGCCCGACAGAATCCGTACCGACTGGTCAGGTAGGTGTTGAACTGCTTCTCAGTTTCTCAAGTCCATAGCTAATAGTGCGTAAAGCAAATCAACAAGCCGACGTTTTCGCCAATCAAGGATATGCTCTATGCTTAACTGCGTCCCATGCGGTAATCTGGGCCTATAACTCAGTTTCGCAGTCGCCCGAGACGTTTACATTTACACTCCCTCCTGCATCGAAATCAAGCGATCCCCTTCCTATCGGCTGCCTCGTCTCCCCATCTGCATCTTCGACCGAGCCGGGACTTGTTGTTCTCATGGCTGGCAGCGGCAAGGTCGTTTTCTGGGAATCCATATCCACAGCAGCCACGTTTGCTTTCATCAAGAAGGACCGATCGGGAGTCGAGTACATAATATCAGGCATGTATTCGGGAGAGAAAGTTGTCGCGATTACAAATGCCGAACCTGCTGGCTTCATCTTGACCTTCAACACCGGGAGGTTGGCCTATATGAGCCTAAGAGATGGCCACGGACGACCAGCAGTCTCTGTTCAATTCTTGCGAAGTAATTGGGTTTCATCATCTGGTGGCATATTCGGCAGCATTCGACATGCCTTCTCCCACCTGTCGCTACGAGGGGATATTGCGGCTGTCAGAGCTGACAGATCTACCCGCGTCGGCGAAAGAAATATCGTTGCACTAACAACCAAGGGCAAGCTGCAAGCCTGGAAAATCCACCGTGGAGGCCATAATGAACCTATCGGTGAATTTGATATGCGAGATAGACTGGTTTCTGCTCTTCAGGAGAACGACCCTTTCAGCCAGGAACTGCCTGCCGACTCTTTTGAGGCCCTGGATTTCACCTATGTCCCCAAAGGTCTCGATGCCAAATACTTGGAGCTCAGCCGATTCAGCGATGCAATGGCAATCGACAACCCCTTGTTACAGCATCTCTTATTGCTGGTCTCTCTCACTCGTCGCAGCGTTTCGAGATATGTTCTAGTGGAAGTCGTTATGACGCCCGGAGAATGTCACATAGGCATGCTTCGACCGATTACGTCTTATTCCACGCCCGTTGCTGTCTCTGCCTCTGATCCGTCACAGGCGATCAGACCGCGTCTTCATCTCCCGCGTCCAGCACTTGTGGCTTTTGCAGTCTTTGAACGCGCCGCCGTGATTGCGTCCGTTGCTGTGCCTCCCGAATCACCAGACTCGCAAATACAATCAGACAACCACATCTTGACGCCATCGTTTGAGGACGTGGTGGACTTTCGGGAGGACAACGTTCATGATATCATTGGTTCGGGCATCGAAGAGGTCGCGCCTCTCAATTTTGAGGAGCACCGAGCATTGCGCCAAAAAATTAAGAATCCAGCTGTCATGCTCATGGTGCGCGGCGCAGGCGTCGTGCGCATTGTGACCACCGATGTAGACAGGTTCGCTAGCGAACAGCCTCCGCAAGTTTCTGCTAAGAGCAAACTAGAACAGGCTGTGTTCTTCGGGGCCAGGAAGGACAGCCCTCTTATCTTCGACAAGCAACAGGACATCAAATTTACCAATGAGCAGCTCATTGAAGCTGCCCGGCAAGTTAGCCACGAAATCCTCAGTTCCACGACCATGTACATATCTACTTTGCCAGCATCTCTAGAGGACAACCTGCGGGCTCGATCCAACGCTCTGGAACGCCTGATACTTCACCTGAACACCCTTGGCGCTGACCTTGACCGCCAGACCAGATGGCACCTCCTGCACAATGCAGAAAAGATGCATGTCGCTGCATTGCTCTGGAAGCGGCACGAGGCGTTTACCGCAGCTCGTTCCGCCGACGACAAGAAGAGCCTGATTGGTTTAATCGTGGAGTTTATTCACCAGGACCAAAAGACCAACCCCGTGGCAAGCAGCGGAGAAGTCGACCGGGTCCGACACTGGTTCGTCAACGACGTATTCCGACTTGAGATTTTCGTTGCATGGGCGTACGAAGTGATTAAGGTCCTCTACCAGGACAACCTTCTCGATGACGTCAAAGTCACAACGCTGTTAAGCGAGGCCATGGAAGTGAACACTGCAACCCAGGTCGGCGCACACGAGTTCCGACAAAATAATCTGTCTCTTTACGGTCTTGGCGAAGAATCCCTGCGCATGGGCATTCTTCGAGACGGCTACAAAAATATCGACGAGCCCTGGACCGGATGTTCGTACGTGGCCAACAATATCAAGCGACTGTCAGATCTGTGCGACCAGTGGTGTAAGAAACATGACCAGATGCGCGATACGGTGCCGCTCAAGGAGGCGAGCATACCCAGTCCAGCCTCCATTCGCAAAATTTTGGACGGACTGCCAGTGTTGACAGATGCTATGCTTTTATCAGTACTCGAGTACGCCCGATGGGGAATTGTGAATTCCGACAATAGATCTTTGTCCGAGGAGTATTTCAGGACATATGAGAAGGACCGCCATGATAAACCTGTTGCTTTGGCCCGGGCTGGTAAATGGGAGCAAGGCGCCACCATTGCCGAGAAGCACGGATGTCTCGGTGCCCTGGCCGTCATTTTATTGGAGCACATTGCCATTCTGGAGGCGAGCGAAGACCAACCTGGACTGTCAGACACGGAAGTCAGGCGTTTGAGGAACCTTAGACAGGCCAAGAAAACACAGTTGGAGGATAGTCTCAGCAAATACGGACAGGCATTCGCATTCCCCGTGTACGAATGTCTCCTGGACAGACACGGTGTCGAGGCAGTTTTGGAGTTTGACCTGGACACGCTCGGCTTCAAAACGAGGTTTCTGCGCAGCCGACCGGACCTTGCACGAATCTCTTGGATCAACGACGTCCAGCAAGAAAAGGATGTTGATCACGCAGCAGAAACACTGGTGGATTTGGCTCTCAAGGATGAGGAGCAGGTCTGGAAGAAGAAGATTGAGCTCAGCCTGGGCAAGCTAGCCCTGCTAGCAGAAGCTGAAGTGGAGTCCAAGGAGCACAGTTTGTTCAAGGCCAAGAGTGACGACGCGCGCCGTGAGGAACGACTACGCAAGGTTGATAACGAACTTATTGTTGTCCGAATTCAAGATCAGCTCTACGGACAAATTGCGCCAAGCACCTACGCTGCTGTGGACAGCGCGGCCGCCCTCAGCTTTGCCATTGATGCGCACAGCATCAATATTCCCCGGCGGCAGAAGGCTCTTCTTCAACTCTTTTCTGAGGGCATGGAAAGGCTTCTTGACCACCGCGCTCTCAGTCCTATGCATCTCATCGACATGCTGACGCTTGTGTCGTTGAAGCCAGAGGCCCGTTACGAGATTGCCGATCCGTTCTGGATGGCTTTAAAAGTGGCAAATAACAGCTGTCACTCTGACGAGGTCAAGCAAGCTAAGCGACTCATTTGGAGGAGACTCTTTACTCGAGACGATTGGGCAAAGATTAACGACACACAACTCAAGGACGACCGCGAGATTGTGGAGCGACTGGCCGAGACGGAGCTCTTTGCCATGCTCACAGATTGCATTCGTTACCGTATGTTTTTCCTTTCCTTTCTTTTCTCGACTCTTAATTGAGCCAAGTTGTGCTTTACTAACTCGAAAATGGCAGAGGACCCTCGAGAGCCGTTCCGCCCGATGCAGCCTCAGGAAGCGCTAGGCGTCTTCACCGAGCAGCTAGACCGGCGGTTCCAATCGTTTTCTGAAAGCGAACGGTCGAAACTCATTGATGCCATGAACTACGAAGACAAGCTCCTGAGCCAACACATTGAACAGAATCGCCTCGTAGAATGGGTGGAAACCACTTTCCACGCAGCGCAGATAGAGGTGGAAAACACAGCAGACGAAGCCACTAGAGCCGGTGCGTCGGCTGAACAGCAACCACAAAGCCTTTTTGACCAAGGCTCAGACATGGTGGTGGATGATATGATTGAGTAGTTTTAACTCCACATGGTCGTACGGGGCTGAGTTGCCCGTTATGTTTTACGTTTCATGTCCTCTTTCTTTCCCTTTCTTTTTGGCTGTTGGGCTCTTTTTTTTTTCTGTGTTCGTTTTTGTGTAGTCATTGGGCGGCGTTTCGAGCACCATTGCTCTATTCTCTTCTTTCTTCCCTCTCTTTTTACTTATTTTTTTTCTTCAACTTTCATTCAGTCTGTGTGCGGACAGGAGAGGTGGCACGTCATGTGGTGTGTATTTTACAAGACACGGGCGGTCGTGTTATAGCGAAACGCCCGGTCGTCGATCTGAAAGCGATGCAAAACTAGTTTGGTATTCGATTTTGTCAATCGCAGCAGCATGCTCAGCAAGTACAGATATACATATATGTTGATATGGGCATCTTGAATGTCTGTTCTTGACGGGCCGTGTTTATGTCCAGTTTCTTGTGCATTCTTTATTCGCTTCTGTGTGTGATGACGCGTAGATGGGGGGGGGATGCTGTGCCGTTTGGTTTCTGAATTTATGTGTGTGTAGGTATGGCATTGCGGCGAGTGCTTAGCATGTCCATGGAGTAATATGTCTCTGTTTTAGCAACAGATCTTGATTGCTGTCCTTTCTGTTTCTCTTTGGTACACTGGCAAAAACAGAGATGAAGAAAAGGAGAAGGGGAAGAGAATAAAAGAGGAAAGGGAAGGAAATAAAAAAAATAAAAAATAAAAGGGAAAGGAAATTAAAAAGGAAAAGGAAAAGGAAAAGGAAAAGGAAAAGGAAAAGGAAAAGGAAAAGGAAAAGGAAAAGGAAAAGGAAAAGGAAAAGGAAAAGGAAAGGAAATAAAAAAGGAAAAGGGAGAAACCGTCTAACATAAAAGGGCATCATTGTGGATGTGCACATGGGCGACAGAACCAGGATGCGCTTATAAAATGGTATTTCTTTACTTGTTCGATAGGAACTACATGATAGAAAACACACACACAACCACACGACACACACATTTACGCCTTCATCTTCTTTCTCTTGCCAACCTGGGCCGAGAAACCAGTCTTGATGGCCGTGACGGATCGTCGCGAACCGCAATTGTTGCAGGTGACAAAGTACAGACGGTTTTCACCCTTGCTGAGCTCCGTGTCGGGGGACTTGCAGGTCTTGCACGTGACGTATTCGACTAAGGGGGTTGTAGGTTAGTTCTGATGATGCCAGAAAGACGAGGGGAAAAAAAAACGGAATACATACTGATGTACTTGCGGACCATGCCTTCAATTTGTTTCTGCTGGAAACGGCCCTTGATGACAAGTCTCCTACTCCCGTCAACAGAGCCATTGGTACCCAGTTCGGCAAAGAGGTAGGCAGTGAGATGGTCCTCGGTTCGCTTCATGCGCTTGCAGATGTCGGCAATGTTGGCAAACACGGTTTTCCTGTTGCCTTCACGCATACACTGTGGGGGAGGGATCTTGAAGCTCTTGGCGCCGGTGAGCGTGTGATCGGGGTTCTTTTGTGATAGCTGATGGAAGAATCGCTGCAGGAGCAGGGTATAGCCAATGTTCTTGGTCTCGTCATGGGCCCAGATTCCCGTGCCGACGTCCATATCGCCAGCCTCTTCGGGAGCAACAGCGGCGGAATCCTGGGCATCCTTGACCTCGAGCTGCTTCAACTGGGCGGCAAAGTCATCATCCTCACCAGCCTCCTTGGTCTTGACCTTCTTCTTCTTCTTCTTCTTCAGCAGGGAGAGGTCGAGACCTCCATCCTCAGGCGGTGGGGCATCGTCAGTCGCGGCGGCTTTAGCTGCGATGTCAGTATTAAAGGCCCCAGAAGCAGCAGACAACGGCGGCGTACGAGGCGTATGGGACTGAGCCGTTTCCTTTGGTTCGTCGGGTGTAGTCATGGTTGTGACGGAGCCGTCGGCGTCCACTACAATTTGCTCGTCTGTAAAGGCGACGGATTTGCGAGACTTGCGCTCTAAATGGTCCTATAGGAGGAAGAAATGAGGTTGATTAGTGACGTGTTTTGTGATGAATTTATAATTGATTGAGGCGTTATTTTCAACAATGTGCGTTCGCTCAGAAAAACCCAGGCGAGGTGGAATATTGCAAGAGGAGCAGTTTCGAAAAGTCAAGGCAAACACAAACAGGAATTCCAAAGTCCTTTTTTCCACACTGCTCTAGTGCGTCGGTCGGAGAGCTTTGTGTTTCGGGGAGAGAAGGTCGGGGGGAAGGGAAAGAAACAATGATGTCGACGCAAGGAATCGTACAAATTGATATAATGTCAAGTCGCACGAGAAAACCCAGAAGATTGTTCCGTCGACGGCGAATCGAAAGGTAGGTGGGTGGTAGTGGTGCGAGCGATGTTGGCAAAAAATGGTCTGGTGGTGGTGGACGGGTGGCCTCGACCAGTCACAAGTGAAGGTGGGGTAAAGCCCATTTGTGCCCACTGCCCAGTAGGACTGGTGCGTGCACCATTTCGTCTGGTGGTTTGTGCACTTGCACTGCGTCCACTGCGTCCACTACCACGGAAGTAGTCTCCTGCGCAGCAGAGTGACATGGCTCTGGCGCAGGGAAGGCGTGTCTAGACAGGTACCCTCGCAGTCCATTGCAGCCCACGTAATGGCCTAACGTGCGTGTCGAGGCTACTTGTCAAACGGCCATCGCATAGCAGACGACACAGGTGAAAAGCCACGGCGATGGAGCGGCGGAATGAAAAAAAAAAGGGAAAATAAAACCAGGGCCAAAAAAAAAAAAGAAAAAAGAAAAAGGCTACCCACCTCGTTCTCCATGGTGGAAACGTCGATAGTGCTGTTTTTTTCTTCTCAAGCTTTTTCACACAACCCTTCTCCGTTGGCCAGCCCGCTTCGTCAAAGATCCGGTCGGTAGCAGTGATGACTCAGACAGCCCAAGTCAAGTCCCAGATACGAATCAAGTGTGTCAGGCGCTATCACTTTCAAAACCTGTCGCCGTGCTGTGGTCTGAATGCGAGTTTTCAGTCCACAATTCGCGACAAAAATGATGCTGGCGGGATAAAGGAGAATGCACAAGAAAGGGGTTTTTGAATGCCGAGAGTATGACGGGCGTTGACGATTTCGGAAAGAAGTAAGAAGCACTGATTTCGTCAGCTCATACTTACTTATTACTCACCACACCGTCTTGTGGTGGTGCACGCAAGCCCGCGGGATTCTGGAATGTCCTTTTCACGCGAACACGTGACCTTTCACGTGTGCGGCATTGTTGTCTCTTTCCGCCACGAGATGGCATGACCGTGAAGGTAGGGGAGCCAATCACGAGCTTTGGGAGACGCCCTGCATGGGGGTGGGAGACCTGAGCTGGGGGACGGAGACTTATCGGAGCATCATTGATTCCACAAGACGGTCCGCAGGATACACCTTGTCCGGCGAGCCATACTCGACCGTGTTGAACGAGCAGTTTGATTCTTGCTTGATGAGGAGGATCTCGCCTGCACTTCCAATGCCCTGGCTCGCCTGAGCCGATTCGTCATCGTTCACCTCTTCCCGCCTTTGTCCCCCGCGTCCAAATCGCCGCGCGGCCTCGACCTACCCCAACATGGAGACCACGGACTCCCTCGTCGATCTGCAATACAACGACCAGGAAGACGATCTCGACTCGCTCCCCTCCACATCGATACCCTCATCCAGCGATGGTTATTCCGACGCCGATTCCGATGCGCAGGCCGAGTGGGAGCGTTCGCTCGAGCAGCTACAACTGCTGCTGACCATGATGATTGTGCCATGGATGGGGAAGTACTTTGGCAGGAAATTTGCCTATTGGAGTACGTGTGCCCAATTGCACCGCACCTCTCATCTCCTTCCCTTTTGAAAACCCTCCCATACTTGTTTCATCATCTCTTCCTTGTCCTCTGTTGTCTTGCCACCGCTCCGTTCCTGCTATGATTGAGAGCAATTCAGTTAACGTAAAGCAGGTTGGTCGAGGTACATGGAATGGATGCACAATGTTGAGATCCGGTGGACGAACAAGAAGGCTTTCAAGGCTGTTGGTATAGCAGGCACAGCTGCCACGTTATAGACAGGATCCGCTATCTGGAATTCGGGAAGAGAACGAGAGGCACAACAGGGAGGGTGATTGAAAAGGCATGCTGATCACGGCTGGCTGGACTAGAGATCGCAGTTGAAGCGGTTGATTGTACGAGTTTTGGTGGTGAATTTATGCCACTGGCGTTCTGGGGAAAAGGTATACGACGTTGAACCTTCTCTGGAGTGAGCTCAAGGTCTCTGTATGAACAAACACACACAGGGCACGATATTACCAAATGCATTATATATATTTACACCAGGTGCAACAAAGAATTTTCATAAGAAAAGTCTATTAAACAGCGACGTTGCCAGTATTAAGTAAGTTTGGTGTACACAAATATCGTAGAAAGTCATATTTCCAATAAGTGATGGATTAAAAATCCTTTGCAACACAATCTCACAGGGCCATAAAGATGTTGCTTTTCTTCAGCATCATGTTACATTACGCAACATCATCAGATCAAGAGTCTCTCAACCTTTCGCCAAAGCTTTACCCCGCCGCAAGGTGCCACCATCCATTCAAAAACGCAAGACAAAAGAAAAACCAGAACAAAAAGAAGGTATCGTTATTCTTCTCCATATCGAATTCGCAATCATCCTCATACATCATTCGCATCATCTCGTAACCTTAGACGCCTGAAAAGAACACACAATTATATTAACTTCAAATGCGGAGGAGAAAAAAAAGTCGATTGGTTCAAGGCGAATCGGATGTCGCATTGACAAGAAAATCACTTTCCCATCATGCGACGATCCAGGCCGCCTCTCCCGCAGAGTTGCGAGTCGGGAGACAGCCCATCTAAACGCCAACCTGGGACATGTTGGGCCTACCAGAGCGGATGGAACCGCCGCGAGCGCCCTTGACGGTGAAGAACAGGGCGGCGGCAGAAGTGGCAAAGAGGAACCACATGAAGGCGGTGCTGGCCTGAATCTCACGGCAGCGCTTCTCCGTGTCGGCCGAGCCGTAGCCGATCCAGGCCGCTGGCAGGGAAAACGGGTTGATGTTGCCACAGTTGGGAGCACGGAGCTTGGCGGCCAGCACGATGGCATCGATGAAGGTGAAGAGCGTGAGCAGCCCGTCCAGAGGCAGCATGATCATGGCCTGGCCCAGACTGGAGATGAACACCGCGGCCAGACCATACAAGTGAACAACCCATGACAGGGCGGCGACGAACATGGTGAAGTTGATGGCTGCCATGGCCGACGAGGCAGCGTTGATGTTCGAGGCAATGACATTGCCGATGAGCGCGGTAATGAGCAGCGTCCACAAGAGTGCGGACCCGCGAAGAATGGAGACAATGATGCCAGACATGTCTGCGGTTGCTGACCGAGGAGTTGGAATGTGTGATTTTTTTTTTTTTGATGATGACGTTGTTGGTTGAACGGGAGGAAATTCGTCACCTGCTGATGACTAGGTAGTTGGGAGACGTTGGTCGCGTTGCGCTGTCTCGACGGACAACTATGGAAGCGGCGAATAGGTCTCGTGGGAGGGGGTTAAATATAGAGAATCAACAAAGATGAAGCCGGATAAATTCTTTCTTTTTCTTTTGGGCAAATGCGTATCGGTTATACTTTTGAGTTGGGTATGTTTAAAGTTTTGCGTACGTAATGAATCTATGAGTAGTTGTGGGGGAAGATGGTCATGATAAGTTTGTCAAACACAAGAAGGGGAGGGGTCGAGAAAATAAGAGAGTCGAGAAGAACAGCAAAGGAAGGCTCGGCAGAGTTGGTCACGGGTGCTGCTATTTCATCATTTGTCCAACCCAGCAACTTTTCAAGTGGCCCAGGCTGGCCGGAGCCATTTGACAGCTCCTCACGGATGCACAGGCTCGAGTGTCGAGTACCCATCATACATATTCACGCTGTACAGGCCATGCCGGAGGGATCGGCAGTTTGGCAAAGGAAAAAACAAACATTTCAAGGTTGGGCGCACTTTTGTCTGTGAAAAAGTATCATTGATGCATGACACCATGATTCGATGACCTCACTGGGCTTGATTGGCGCCGGGCAGCTTCGAGCTGGGCCCCGCTTGCCACTCGAGCTGGCCAATCAAACTGTACGCGGGCACCGCTAATCGGCTTCTTGTTTGTATGACTGGTTGGGATGGCGACGAGCCCACAGCACATGCAGCATCATCACGTACCCACTACCAGCTAAGTACCTGCTCGGTAGGCTACGGAGCTTGCTCTGCCCGGAAGCTGTGGTTGCGGCTGGCGCGCGTCTCTGGCGCGAAGGGACTGTGGGAGAGCTTATAAAGCATAAGTTTTATTTGCTGCGGTTTAGCTGGTGGTATGATGATGTGTTCCATCGACTCCGGCGGCGCCTGCTGAAGCATCGAGGCACAAGACGATTGGCCAACACCGATTCTGTGGTGCTTGGTTGAAGTAGTTGTCGGCGGTTAACAGTGGGGCCTGGCACTGCCCGGCAGCTGCTGCACTGTCAACTGTCGTCAGCTGGCACCCCTGCACTCGTGCACATGATGGCGGCGGCATCGCTATTTTCGACCGTCTGGCAACAATGGGCAATGTGCTTGTCATATCATATGGTGACGATTCCTTTACTCAAGCAGCCCGGCACCTTTTTCCGATTTTTTCAACAAACACGTGTGCTCCGCGCAAGAAGCAGTTATGAACCCATGATGCTCTAATCTGCCTAGACATCTCCGGAAGGAGCCTAGCTAGGCTCGAACCCTCGATCCTTCAAACCATCGCGAATCGTTTCCGCCGTCTGGTGCTAGTCCCCCAGTCCCGAGTCTTGCTGTCGCCATTGGTTGGTGAATTACCTGGGTCGTTGCGCTTCAACCGCGACGGGTGGAATATAATCCCCAGTCTGCTTCCCGGATGAGCCGAGAAAGATGACGGAGTGACTTTGTTGACGTCAACATGGATGAACATCGCCGCTGGACCAACTTGAGTGTCATCATCCCCTTCCGTCTTTCGGCAGATACCGGCCAGTGACTGTCATAGGAGGCTTTGGTGCTGTAGCCTTCTGGTGCTTCTCGCCGATGAGATCGTCCTTAGACGTCTCTTAACAAGATCACCTCGGATCAGTCATCGCTGTGAAGCAGCAATGTCAACATCAGTGCTTTGAATTGAGACCTTCTTCTACAGCTGGTTTCTAAGCGAACGAGTAACAAGTTGAAGCCAGGACCACAACCGGTCATGTGTCAATTTTTAATTCAGATTTGGCTTAGCGCTGGCTCTTGTATCGTCCCATGATGCGTTTTCTCTGTAGCTGGATGGCTGTTGGTGCAGTTAGCTCGTCGGCGGGTTTGTCTTTAATTCCATCAACACAAGAGTGCGGTGTCCCGCCCACAGAACCACAGGTCACGGTGATATTGGAATCTGCCGGCTTGCGGTTTGAGATTCCATGCACTGAATACCGTAAAGGGCATTGAGCTGTTGCTTCTCGGGCATAGGCATACTAGACGATGCCGCTGCGGCCATCCGACGTTCGGCGTGGTCCAAGAAGAATGTTATGCATGTCGGCCGAGTCAATCTCTGCACATCTTTGATATAACTCCGGTTGCCATGACTAAAATCATCTTTGCTTCAAGTAAGTGCGCGAACATATACTGAATGGCTACTGGCTTCTACACTTCCCACAATGGAGTCGTTTTCTAGTTATGGTTGCAAACATAAACATGCACGTAGCACTATTGGGCAATTGGCTTACACGGCTTACAAGTACCTATCTACAGCTGCCGTCGTTCGTGCTTGGTGTTGTATCGTTTGGGTACACGGGCATAGAAGGGCCAATAAACAGTTGGTTTGTCGACGGCGGTCGTCCTATGCATTGAGTGCTGAACCTTTCCGCTTTGTTTCAAATAATGAATCCCCTGAAAGAAACAATTTGGCTTTTGCTGCTCAAATGTCGAAGAAGCTGAAGCTCTTGAACATCGCACGAGTTGTGAAGCGACTTTGGTCAAGGTAATGAAGCTTAGTCTCCCCATGTGTTATTGCTTCGCGCGGATGATCCGAGTTGATAGGATTGGAAGACAATACCTGCTGTTGCCGTCATGAGTGTCATCACGTGGCCCGAACAACACGAAACATTCTACCAACTTTCTCTCGCTGTAGACTTTTTGCTGCAGGACTGATGGGTTTGCCAATACAAGCGTCGCCGCTTGCTACAGAACCCTTTCTGGCATTGTGGTTGGCAACTGATCAACGGTGGAAGCAAGACCGCTATCTCATAAAAAAGCCATTTCTGTTGTCTTTCTAGTCTCATACAAAAGAGGGCACGGTGTCACTTATTCTCCCATATGCGCTGCGATATCAGAGATGAATCAGCAGATAGCGGTTTCTTGTTTCTTCTTTAACCACTTGCTCTAAACGTGGTTCATTCACACGTATTGCGAGATTTGGACAAAGCGAGTGACGTCCGATGCGACTAAACCAATATCTTTTCCTGGAGTTCATCACTCACTCTCTACCGTATCCTTGTGGTTCGAGCCAGCTTTCTGTCGATTGTGCGGTATGCGCTGCAGAGCAGCACACGTGCATGAGATGTGATGCTTTTGCTCTCTGATGATGACGATGTCTTCTTGGACATTGCACCTGGCGCAGACTGACCGACTGGCTGACTGCCTCTCCGCCTCAGTCAGCAGAACCATGGAAGATGGAGGCATTACTCACCACAGAATGTCAGGTGGTGGCTACTCCTAGGTATACTATAGTGTCGCTACTGCACGATTCAGCATGTCTTGAACTATCAAATGTCACTTTTGTTTCCCGAGTTGGACATTGGCTGTCCATTTTCTGGGCCATGACGGGAAGACTCGTAGAGGCTGTGTCAGTATTCACAAGGACAGGCCCCGAATGATTTATCTGCTCGTCACGCGGCTTCGAGATATTATAAATTATTATAACGCGGAGTGCCGTGCCGCTCTCTCCGATTCGGCTGACATGATTAAAGCTGCAACGCTCCATACCATATTGTAGAAGTTACGTGTATCCGCACTCGTTTTTTTCAACAGTGACTACATGAACATGAGGAGTCAGGCGGACTGGGCCGCAAGGTATGCCTATAGCGCAAAGCTAGCCATCAAAAATGTATTCTAGGAGCTGTCTACGAAGCGAGGGCCATGAAAGCGGTGAACTGGATACTGCGGCACACGTTTCCAGTCACCGGGCATGAAATGACTTCGCGCATCGCGTGCAGACTACGCAGTAGTCAGTCAGTCACGGGTGCGATAGGTCAAGAATTAGCCGTTTGATGGTATGTGAGCCCCAGAACCCACGATCACGAAGGCTCGGTTTCAACCGTGTGCCAAGGGACGATATATTGAGTGGTCTTGATGTGCAGTCTCGGCGTCCAATTGTGGAACGAACGGTTGAGGTTCTTCATCTGACGGATGAAAATGACAGCATCGCGGTTTTCAATCACCCGGAATGGAAAGCGCAGCTGTAGCAGGAAGTTGACTTGCATAAATGGTGAGTGAACTCGCACTGAATACACGAGACGTTTTTTTGTCTTGACTACTCCCACTAGTATCACGAAGAAAATCCCTTGGAATAATCAAGGTATTCAGAACAACTGCGGCCCTCATTCGTTGACAGCGTTTGATACATCAGTCTCGAAAAGAGAACAAGACAGAGAAGCACCACGCAGCGATTCGCCCACTCTCCTACGCCATCAACGACGATCAAGCGTTGGCCAGAGGGGCACCAAAGATGGAAAGAAAAGCCAAAGCGCTCCCTAAATCCCAGTCAAACAGTAAACCCCGTACATGGCAAGCCGTCCAACAAAGCACAAAACTTCCAAACCTAACCATCTGCGACAACGCCACCAAAACGGCGACACCCTGTGCCAAACTTTAAAACCCAAGCTTCTGTCCTGGCCTTGGCCAACAAACACCCCTTCCGTGTCTTTCGAAAAGGCATTTTCTTTTGTCAACGCCCGGACTGACGTGACGTTTTGGAAAGCCCAACGAGTCAGACGGAATAGGCATTCTTCTGGAACTCAATTCCGAAATGGCGGCCGGCCTGTGCGAGCAGACCCAAGCTGAGTACGCGCGTACCGGGGGAGTGGAAAGCCCATCAAATAGTTTGCGCCTCATCCATCTTCTACTACGACTAGCGGAAAAGCTTAAACATGACCAAAAAAAAAAGACAATCCGCATCTAGACTTGCCACCGCTCTGGCATGCAAAGGTAAAGCTTGACAAAATACCGGGAAAAAAAAAAAAAAAAACCTAAACGACCTCCCTGTAAGCCTCTTTTCTTTTCCTCCTGCTGCCTACTAAACCGCTAGTTTTTCGTTGGCATTACCGAAAATTTAAGGACGACAGCCATGTTTTTCCAAACCCCCTTCTTCTTCTTCTTCTTCTCCCCTGTTGTGGTGACGGCTCGAGATCGATCCGGGCATGTAAACAACGTCCGTGCCCGTTTCCGAATAAAAAAAAAAGATTGCCTTTCTTATTCGGGCAAGGACAATACAATTTGCTTTTTCCTTCTTCTCCTTCTTCTCTCGTTTAATAAATGACCATTTCGATTTGCACGCCCTGGCGGGAATGATGCATTCACTATTCACTACTGTGACTGACTGCTAACCCCGGCCGCATTCCTGTCTGTGTTTGGTCTGTTTTTTCCCCACGATTTATCGGCACTTTCTGAAACACACACACACAACCCCTTTCGTGTCAAACCCCCCCCGCGCGTCAAAAAGTCAAGAAAATCCAGGCTGTGTTGCTGCCCAGTGCTTTATTAGGAGCCGTGTTTCTTTTTCGTAGGCAAAACAGCCGGCTTGGTGTGGCGATACGCGGCGGACGCTGTGTTGGAACCCCCCCGTCTTTTTGATGAGCATTCTGGCTCCTGGGCATTCATTACATTGTGCATTAATCAAATTTAGGTTCAAAGGTTTGGCCGTTTGGGTGGCCGCTTTTTCACAGAGGGGTTGTACACACACACACAACACAGTGACCGGGCAAAGAGGAAGAAAAAAAGGCAAAGTGTCGAGACTGGAGGGCAAGCAGTAAAGGCAAAAAGTAAACGGTCAAAGTAAAAAGTCAAGTTAAGCTCAAGCCAAAAGCCAAAAGCCAAAACACAAACACAAACCGTCCAACACGCCCCCCAAACTCCACCTTTTCAACTTTAATGTTTAGTGACGGCGGAGCTTTTTCCGGCATGGCAGAGCTGATGGATGCGGTCTGGTGCATGCATCTCTTGGATGGGAAAAAAAAAAAAGTATAAAATAGAGCATAAAAATTTTTTAAAGAAAAAGAATAAAGAGGAAAGAAAACAGAGAAAGGGGGGAACGGGAAATAAGAAGGAATATCATAGGATAGACTAAAGATAAACAAAAGGATAGGACCAGAGACTGGAAACGTGGAATATACCAGTGCGTGAATGCATGACGAAGAGCATGGACTTGGCATATATCTGCAGCAAGCAATTGTTACAAATATGCTGTAATATGCTGTGATATAATGTCTCCTGCATACGTCTTCATACACGTCTCTTGATACCGTCGTGCCTAGACTAGCATCCCACGTCGCATTGGGCACCTAGCATCAAGTGGCTCGCCCACACGACGAAACTACACTCTCATCATACCTAGTCTCCCTGGCTTCCCGCCCCAAAACTTGGCAGCAAACGTGTTGTACCGGCCATCGAGCGCATTACCAGCCACAGGCTCAGGCCCAACGGGCTGTGTCGCAGCCGCCAAGACCACGTCCAGCCCATATGCCCACCGAGCATCATGCGTGGTCGTCTCGTTGACGACGCTTACATCCCGCCAGTAGAGCGGCCGGCCCGGGCCTTGAGTCATGGAGCTCTGCGTGGGGGAGGGCTCACCATCGGGTTCCCAGCTGTCCGAGATATCTGCGTATCTGAGGCCCAGCAGCGCATAGTGCTGCCGCGTGCTGCCGAAACCTCCGCTCCTTTTGCCGCCGTCTTTTTGCCAAAAGAGTCCTGTTCCGGACTTGGTGGTCGAGACCCTTGCGCCAGCCACGTTGCTGTTGCCATTGCCGTTGCCGTTGGGCCCGTCCTTGTCCTTCAAAAGGGGAAGAAATGCTTCCAATCCGTTCGAAAACACTGCCTTGCCCATCAGTGTCAGGTCCATGGACTGCGTCAAGTTGGCCTCCAAGGTCAAACTACGGTTGCCGACTGCAGTCTGCAGAAGACTGGACAGAATAGGATACGAATAGCGCGCGTCAAAGACCCCCGTGCCGTTCTGCATGGCCACATCACGGCCCTTGTACCAAGCGCTGACGTTTTGAAAATCACCAGCATCCAGCACGGTTCCTTGATTCCTCATGCTGAATGTCTGCGTCCAGGCCGCGTCGAGCTTGCCAGACCCCGTGGTGATGCTCGATCGAACGTCCAACCTGCGTTGAATGGTCTGATCGTACCGGACATGTTTGCCCCGGACGGACGTGTCACCCGGCTGATAGTTTGGTCTACTGAGAGAGACGCTCGGGCGGGGTCCCGTGGTGACGCGACCGGCCGCCTCCCCATCCCCTAGTAACCACACAAAGATCTTGCCCGACAGGACCCAGTACCGGTTGACCACGGCGTCGTCCGCACCAAAGACCTGCATGCTGAAAGAATGGGGCTTCCCGTCGCAGAGAAGGCCCAGCCAGGGCGTAATATCAATCTCCTGCTCGCGCAGGTTGAACGCCTGCGGCCCAACAATCGGTCTGTGCAGAGGCGGAGAGACGCCTCCGGTGAACACAACCGGAAAGGGCCACGACAGACCTGCAACCTCTCCGTCAATGTACAGCCTTACCTCGCGGAACGAGCCCTTGCCCGGCAGCGTGGTGCCGTTGAACATGTCCTTGGACGCCTCCGGTACGTTTGACCACCAGAATTCCTCGTCAGCTTGGCCTGTGGCGGCAATAGACACGACGGCTCGTTTGACGTTGCGAGGCAAGGAGACAGACGCCACGGCCTGTACGTCCGGGTATATCCAGGCGCTGCCAATACCAGACTTTCCCTTGCCAGCCGAGATGGGCAGAATCTGGTCCGCGGGCACGGCAAGAGGACTAGTCTCGCTCATGTCCTCGTGGAAGTACGTCGCCGTGAGGGTGGCATTAAAAGAGCCGGTATACTTGTCATTGATGAGATTGCCGAGATCAAAGATGAGAGTCTGCGGCTGTTTCCACAGGGCAATGTAATTGGTCATGTCCTTCCCGTAGGTCCATGAAATACCTGGATGGATTTTCGGCTCGGCCGTGGAAGTCCTCCAGACTTCGGTGTCGTTGAGCCACATGATGGCCAAGCGGTCAAACTGACGACCCTCGGAGACGACGGTGAAATTGACGACGACGCGGTTGAAGGTGGACGCGAGGGAGCACGATGACGCGGAGGGGGGGACATAGTTTGCTGAACACGGGGATGAGTATTTTCTTTTTTCTTTTTTTCTTTTGTCTTTCTGGCTGCTTTGGGGGCCAGTGGGATGAGAAATGGGGAGAGAGAAGAAGAATAGAGAATATATGAAAACCAACGGCACAGAAACCAAAGACTGGCCCATCTCCAATGTACACAACCTAGGGGTTTCAAAAAAAGATAATATAAAAAAAATCTTACCAACAAACGGCTTTCCGTAGCTATTCCCAAACACATGCTCCATCAGCGTCACCACGCACGCCTCCCTCCCCCCAGCCTCCTCCTCCGCCCCCAACCGCGCCGGGTTCCCAAGAACGTCCCCCCCGTCGACCAGTCCGCACGCCGACAGCACCGGCCCCGTAACCTCCAGACACTGCAGCGGCGCCCCAGCGAGAAGTCCTCCCGCGCCGCCGAGACCCGTCAATGCCAGCGGCGTGAGCGGGAGCTCCTGCTGAGGGTTTCCTCCGACGAGCACCTCTGCTGCGCTGGCTGCCGAGCCCAGCGCCAGGACGAGGAGGACCAGCCATGCGGTCCACAGAACCGGGACTTGGAGCTGGGCCCGCATGATGAGTGCGAAGTGGTTGCTCTGGGGGGACTAATTCGGAGAGGGAGGAGGCGCCAAAGGGGGGGGGGGGGGCGGGTTGCGAAAGGAGGAGATGGGTGTGGAGCAGGGATATCTGCGCTGGTGGTGATTCGCCGTCTGTGTTTGATCGTGATATTTTATCGTAGTATCGTCGTGTATTTATCTAGTGTTGTCGTGTCTTTATCGGAGCATTTCTCGTGGCATTTGTAGTATTCTATCGCGTGCTTGATTGTAGTATTTCATGGCGGTATTTCTGGTGGTATTTCTAGGACGGCCCACGGTGGTATTCTAGGATGACTGAACGGCTCAAGGTGGTGTGGTACTCATGACGGTACGTTCTACGTCCCACATGGCGTGCACACTGCACAGTGTCTTTCAGTGTGCACACGTACACCATGTATTGCTTGACGGGCCAGACACAATTCACCACCTAATAACGAAAACTTGGTTTTTCTTTAAAAAA
>SRPT01000361.1:0-29899 GCA_018360205.1 Claviceps digitariae | reverse complement strand
TTTTTGACCTTCTCGAAACGCCTCCTCCCTCCCTCCATGCCCCAAGACCAGGATGCCTTACCCACCCCCCCTTGAGAATCGGCATCGACTTTACTTTTTCCATCCATGATCCCTGGACCAGCCCATCCATGCATCAGTCTTCTTCACCGCCCCTGCTACCATTTCCCGAATACAAGGTCCCGGTTCCATCGGCGGAGGCAGTCCACCGTGCTGATTTACGCCCCGGTGGTGCAAAAGCCCTGCTGGGCGCCCGTGTCATGATGCCTGCAGGCTGTAGATTGCATTCCATTATGCGCATTGCGCAAATTATGCACCATGCATATTTTTGGATGCACAGTGACTGCGTAAATATGTACATTGCCATGACATGCAAAGTAAGAGCAAACCTTTTTTTTTTTTTTTTTTTTTTTCGCCCTGGATGGAAATGTCTTGCCACGCGCGCACACTGTGCTTGTGGTGCCGCGCTGTGTGACTTTTGCCGTGCATGCTGGGAAGTATGCGTAAAGCATGCACCTGCACCACCATGTAATGTATACTTTATTACGCAACATGCAATGCATAGTTTAGGTACACACGTACTATAAAACACATGTCCATTCCGCTCCATCTCCATGAATGACAGCTCCTACACGGAAACACGGAAAAAGAGGGAGACACAGAAGAAGGAAAGGAAAGGAAAGGAAAGGAAAGAGAATTCTTTCTAGATTGGCACGTCCCTCCCGATGCAGCCCTGCGGCGTAGATTCCCCGTGCCGTCGTGCTCTACCCATGATATATGCTCGCTCTTGTGTAGTTGTCCGTCCCTACCTCACTTTTCCTGCTCTCCGAGGCTCATCCTGAAGGTGTTGTCTGTCCGTGGTATTTGGTTGTTTTTGTCCCATTACCCGTGAGTGACGTGACACTCCCGCATGGCCACACGAGAGCCCTGCGCACGGAATGCCCTTTTTTGCGGCGGGCGGTTCTGGAAAACTGGTACCCGACATACCCTAAAGTAAGTACCAAGGTAAATAGGTAGGTCCTTGAAGGAAAGTCTGTGCTTGGAGGCACACTAAAGTGTATCCCCTCCTGATGCCGCACCTGCGTAACTACACACACGTTTTGTTGTGCATTTTCGTTGTCCTCCTCAAGGGAAAGTTGGTAGATAGAAGAATACCTAGAAAATTACGTTTTCAAGGAAAAGAAGTTTTTTCCGAGGAAAAGGAGAGAGCAGCACTGGATGAAGATTTTTTTGTAAAAAGGAGGAGGAGGAGGAGAAAAGCAAAACGGAGGATAAACACAGACAATAGACAATAGAAGATGAAAAATAAATGACTATAAATATGGATACAAGAATGCAAGAAACGTGAACATAAAAAACACGGAAAATAAATTAATTATATACAACTATAAAACTACATGCCTTCACCTACAAATGTACATCCTCATCCACATCCTCGTCCTCGTCCTCATCCTATCCAACTACCCTGCTAGACAGCCAAACAACCCGCCCCCAACATGAACCATGGCCAACACCACATGGACCCTAAAGGGGCAACACAAGATCACCGCGATTAGTAGCTACGTTCCTCGTTGATACATGTGGTGGTCAGTGTGTATGGCATTATGAGGGTGTTAGGTCCCATCTATTGTATTAGCTGCCATTTTGTCCAATCATGTGTGTCCTACCCCGGATGTCCGTCCGGATGTCTGCTTAGATTAAATGGCTGACCATGTCTGTCCTATCCCGGATGTCCGATGCTCAATGTCCTGCCATGCTAATCTTCCTCCGGCCAAGCCCCAGGCGGAACATCATCCTCACGCCGTCCATCAAGCCCATCATGACCATCTTCATCATCTTGTCCTTCTGCCTGATTTGCCTCCCCCCCCACCACGCCGAGCATCCGCATCAGAGTCCCCAGAATGCCAGGCTCGTTCCCCCACGACACATGGGCGTCTATATCGCGCTGCAGTTCCGCGTCGTCCGCCGCTCTAAGCGCCCGTATTTCCTCGTCCTCGTCCTCGTCCTCATGCTCGTCTCCGAAATTGTTCATCATTCCCATCCCTGCTGCTGCTGCCCGCTCATCCCTCCGGGCTAGCAGATTCTGCATCCGGGCGAGCAGCTCGTCCGGCTGGCGGCCCTCGGACTGCTGTCTTCTCTCGCGCCAGGGTAAGCGCGTGCCCTCGCCTGTAAAGATGTTGTCGTGCTCGGGCGGCGGCAACGGGTCGAACTCGTAGTTGGGTTGGCTGTCGAGGAGGTGGCGAGGCGTCACGGCAAGCAGGGCGGTTTGGCCTTCCAGGTAGGCCAGTCGGGCGGATCCGAGATCAACGGCGGCGTCCTCGGCCGGGAGGGAGGATACGTCAATCTTGCTGTCTTGTCCCTGCGTAACTTGCTGCAAGAGGGCGGTGGCTTGTGCGTTGTTCCAGAGGTCCTTGGTTTGGTAAATGTACATCTTGACCCAGAAGGAGCTCGTGTCCGTGGCTGGGTTGATTCCCCAGACCGAGGGCGGAGCGTCGAGGTTCAGCTCCTGGAAGAGGGCGCAGTAGAGCCACGGCAGCGTCTGCACTCCCGTTCTGAGCACTTCTCGGGCACCGTCCGCATCGTTGTTTTGCAGCTTGGCCAAGACCAGGCTCTGTCTCAGGTAGTTATCGCCTGGGTGGCCCCCACCAAGCTTGTCCAGCTGCTGAAAAAAGTCCATCAACCATGTAGATTCGTACGCTCGAAGAGCCAGCACGTGAATGTAGTGTCGGATTGCATACGGGTCACTAGGGTCCAGCGCGTACAAGAGCTTGGCCCATTCAAGTGCTGTTCGATACGTTCCCTTTCGAATCAGACTTCGTAGGTAGTGATAGCCGGCGAGCCAGAACTGGCGGTTCTCTGGCCGTCGGAAGTCGAGCCGAGCACGGCCAGTCTCTATATCCTGCCGAAACGCAGATGTCGTCACCCTCCCGAACGTGAAGAGAGCTCGTTCCAACAGCTCCGCCGCGAGCGCCATGTTCTGGTCCTGCTTGGCAACGCTACTGACCTGCAGTAAAGTCGAGACATGATATGCTATGGGCGGTCATTGCGAAATTAGCCAGGAATTCTAGTCTGCTTGTGCTTTGCCAGGTCGGCACATGTGATCTCAATATCGCCTAGTTATGGCACCGAAAAAAAAAATAGCAAGAATAGAAAAAAGGAAGAGAGAGAGGGAAAACATACGAACGCGCTTCAAAAGATGCACCATCCGCATCGGATCTCCAATCTGCACACACGCAAAAAAGAAAGCCTGCATAGCATCATAATCCTTATCATGCACATACGCATACTCGGTCGACAACCCGTCCGAAGCTTTCCCAATCTCCAACATGGTCAACCCCCCTGCCGACTGACGCGGCCAATGCTCCCTCCCCTGAATGAAGACATTGCGCCGGAGCGAAACCTGGGGCAACTTCTTCGCGCCGGGCGGTTCCCGCAGAAACGTCTCCAGATCGACCTGCTGTGGCATTCGCTGGCGGCGCCTGCTGTTCGCTTGCTCCTGCTCCTCTGCGTTGGCTGACTCAATGACTTCTCGACCGAACAGATTGCGCATCTCGTTGATGGCCCGCAGGTGGTATGTGTTGATGGCTAGGAGCTCATTCATTCGCTTTCTGGGACCGAGCGAGCCATCCTGGCCAAGTTGTTCGGAGTAAAGCGTGCCGTCGCCTGCGGTCGAGTTCGATCCCAGGTTGAGTTGTTTGATTGCTCGGTCGATCTCGTCTTCGTCGACAGACTCGGCGTTCGCGGCCGATTTCCCTTTCTTGCTCTTCTTCTTCTTCTTCTTTTTGCTACTCTTTTTGGCGCCTGGTGCGGGTTCATGGTCTTGAGGCTCCTGACTTCCGGTCAGTGGCACCGCTGTGTCTTCGTCATCTTCGTCATCGTCGTCCTCGCCCTCGCCATCGCCTCCTAGAGCCGCAAAAAGATTCGTTCGAGGCTTGATGACTGGCTGCACTGCTTCTTCAGTATCTTCGCTGTCGTCTGAATCGCCTTCACGTTGGTCGACCTGTTGAGCTCTCTCAAGCTCCCTTTGCTGCTGAAGTTTGCGCAGCTGCCTGCTGGACATGGCGGTAGGGGCCCGTAATGGGAAGTAGTGTGCGAATGATGGGAGAAGAGAGGCTTGTCACGCTCGCAGGTGTGAGTGGTGGTCGAAGTGTTGAATCGTCGTTGACTTGCTGCGTGGCACTGGCGTCACTGGCGGGGCGCGGCGTCGCGGGGCTTTCTTTTTCTTTTTCTTTCTTTTTTCTTTCTTTTTCTTTCTGCGTCGCGCCGGGCTGCCATGACGTCGGGTGCCCGCCTACAAGGAGGGGAGGGGGCGGCTGGACCAAATCTGGCTCTGCATCTCACGTCGGACAAATCGACCTCGCTACAGATTCTGACTCGTAATAAATCACAGCATGAAAAGGCACGATCCGACTCTTTTAAGAGCAATGACCAGGGCTCCATGAGCTGCATCATATAGATCG
Organism: Claviceps digitariae; assembly: GCA_018360205.1. NCBI lineage: Eukaryota > Fungi > Ascomycota > Sordariomycetes > Hypocreales > Clavicipitaceae > Claviceps > Claviceps digitariae. Next base: position 25,442 of record SRPT01000361.1, on the reverse strand, counting down.
TCATTCTACCCGTATCGCGGCAAGCCAACACCGAGCCAAAATAATACAGGGAAGAGCGAAACCGTGCAACGGTTCTATCACATACTCTCCTCTCACTTTCAGTACTCTGCTTCAGCATGCGCAAGACTCCAAGAGGCAAAACACTGTATGAAAATCGCCTCTGCGGCAAATCTTGGCGAACCATTTCAAAACCAAACCACGCTGATATGTCATAATCCACGTAAACATGCCTGCATCCTCTGCGTGCTTATAAATCCAAACTCCGGCCCTTGTTTCATCTCAGAAGTCAATAAAAACCATTGCTTCCCATATTCTCCCACCATTCCCTGTTCAACCTCTTCATCAATATTGAAGAGGCCAGTATCAAAACCCTAAAGCTAGTCCGCTTAACCACAAAGCGCCAAAGATCCCAAAAATGTTGTTACATAATCAAAGACCAAACATAACATGAGAATAAAAGAGGATAAGACGACGAAACGGGACAGAGAATGTGGCTTTCGTTTCCCATTTCAGTCCGCCAATTGGTGACGCATTCTCCCCTTTTCAGTCGAGGTTCATGCTTTTTTCTTTTCTTGTGTTTTGAAAGTCGCCGGAGAAAGAGACGACCACAGCCTGAGCGGCGTGAAATGCACCAATGCACACAATAACCAGGTTCAACCTCGGATCTAATGGTCGATGGCGGTCGTAGCTTGGTGTGGGGGACGTCCGCCTCCTCGTCCACCCCGGTTGAAGCCTGATCTGCCGCGACCACCACGGCCTCGACCTCTACCGCGATAGTTTCGATAACCACCATCGACGCTGCCCTGGCCAAAAGTCTCCATATTTCTCCGCTGCTCCTCGCCTCGCCATTCACGGCCGCCAGGCTTTTGACCATTATTTTCAGCCCTGTCTTTAGCCTCACTCGAGATATTGTCGAAGAATGATCTTGATTTATTATAAGGATTACTGCCCGTGGCTTCCGACACTGGGTCATTCTGAACAGGTTGAACGGGAGACTCGATGGTGTCGCCACTGGCGATAGCCTCCTTGGCAATATCCTCCTTATTAAACTTCGCGTTGGACTGTGCAAAGTCGAAGTCGGAATCTGGGACGTCAACTTTAGTTGCGCCACCAGGACGTCCGCCACGCCCACGCCCGCGACCGCTTCCGCTTGATGTTCCCCTGGTTGCATTTACTCGCATCTCATTGACCTTGCTTGTCAGATTATCCATGGCATTGCCTCCGCTATTTCCTAGCTGCGCCATCGCAACGGCTACGGCAGCTCGAGCTGCACTGGTAGCATCTTCGACACTAATAGGTGGGGGGCCAGCCGATGGGGTTTTGGGGCCAGCGGGAGCAGTTTTGCCAGCATTGGGGAGTTGAAAGGGCTTGGCACCTGATCCAGTAAGCGGTAGGGCTGGAGCAGGGCGATTGTTTCGGTTGGCCTTGGCAACCGGAGGTTCGGAACCGTTGTTCAGATTAGATGCAACAGCCTTGACTTCCTCCACTGAAGGCTTCGATTCAACAGGTGGGTTGGGTGCATTTGGCGCCGGACGTGCAACTTGAGCAAGAGACTTTGGCTCCGTGGGCACGGATGCCGGTGCCTTGGCTTGCTCTGTGCCGGAAGCTGTTTGAGCATCTGCGACAGGACCTCTCGGACCTCCGCGTTGAGGACCCTCGGGTCCTGTAGGGGCTACAGAGCTACCGGGGCCAACAGGACCAGCAGGACCAGCAGGACCTACGGGACCACCGGGACCACCGGGACCACCCGCACCAGGAGGGAACTGAGGATTGCTCCAAGGCCCAGGTGCTCCGGGAGGGAATCCCTGACCAGGGGGAAACCACCCAGGAGGCGGAGGATATGGAACGCCTGCAAAGCCGGGGCCAGGCATTGAGCCAGGACCGCTGCCACGACCCCAAGCGCCAGGATGTGGTGGTCCGCCATAAAAATTGTTTTGAGGGGGATATGGAGGTTGAAATCCAGCTGGGCCGTGAGGTCCATTCTGGCTGGGTGGCTGCGGTCGAGGATCTCGGGTTCGAGCCTTTTCGTTTCGATTGTCAGCTTATTCATGCTCGACCCAAAAAGCACATGAAGTGTCTGAAAACAAAACAAGTATAGTATATATATATATATATATATGTTTTTCCATGATCAGAAGGAAGGCAACGGAAATCTCGACATTATTTTTGCGCTTTTCCGCCGTGACAATAGATTTACATCCGCAATATTTCATCATGATGGAACGAGAGACAAACGAAATGCAAACACTTCGAAGGATTCATGGGGCAGGACTTACTCCAACAATGGCAGGGTCATCCGGCATAGCAGGAGGTTTTGTCTCCTTGAGGCTGGGGTGCTCTTCGATTCGTAAATCCTTCACATCGCTGCCACGAAAGACAATATACTCGTAAACCTGGTCTGAGGGGGCAATCTCCTCTTCTGGTCTGCCCCTTCGTCCTTCTGTGCCGAATGATCGGACATTTTCCAGGGATACCGTTGACTCGTCTGAATTGATTTCATGCAGAGTTCCAACGTAGCTGAATGGCGGATTAGCCGAACGCAATTGAGCCATCAGGTGACTTAAGGCGCATACCGGATATCGCTCTTGGATATGAGAGAGATGCGAGAACTATTGGACCTATGGTCAGACCACACATCACACGGACTAGAATAGGTATGGTGGATTTTGTTTTTTTGAACGTACCCAAGAAATTCAGACATGGCGAGGGGGAGGAAAACGCCACGTTGAGCACGAAGCAGAAGCTCTAGAAAGAGAAGTTGTAATGGCCAGCAGTACCTGAAATGAGAGCAAGAAAAGGGGGAAAAGGAGCCGCCGCCAGCGATGTAGGCGAGCGACGTGGAGGCGCAGGGAGAGCAGATGGGGGAAGGGGAGAAGAAGTTGACAGTTTGTGAAGTTGAAAGATTTGTGTGCTCGTCGGGTAGCTTCTGAAGAGGCTGGAGCTCCTCCGCACCAACCGCGTTCGGCTGTACAGCGGGCTTTTCTCGGCTGTCGCCCCGCACAGCTGCTGAACGGCTGGAGGCTGCGAGGCGGAGACGCCGTGCCCCTTGCTGGAAGCCAGCTCAGTAAGCAACCCAGACCAGACCGGATGCGATTCAGAGTCCCGACCCTGGAGCGTCGTCGCACTTAGTAGTTACCGGACCTGCTCTTATTGAAGGCTGTGCATGTGATTGTTTCAATCTACTCTAATATACTATACACTAATGGACATAGGAGTGTTTATTCACAGAGAAGGACGTTTGTGCCATAATACACACAGTCACACAACATGAGCTTGGGGATGTTCAACAGCAGCTTTCATGTCTCTTCCCAATTCCTACTGTTCACGAGAGCAAGATGAAGATGGAATGTGCTTCTTTTTTTTTTTTTTCCAAATTCCCAGGACGCATGCATATGTATGTGAATGCTGTCCCATGAGCTTGACGGGTGCTGTACTATATATGCATATGTAAGATGTATAAACAAGGTTATATGTCTTTACAGACAAACAGAGTAAAACAGTCGACTCAAACCTCGCCAAAATGCAAACCGGAACTCCTCCGAAACAGGAAAGGACCATCAACTGAATTTGCTAAAGATGACTGCAATGATCAAAAGCACCAAAACGGTAATGATGGAAATGGTGATTATTCGATTGGTAGCCATCCTGACACGACCACAGTTAGCGCCATTATGGCTCATCATCACATATCAAATTCAGCCCACATATTTGATCCCTTACCTGCGAGCCATGCCCCTCAAAGTCTTGACGCTTCTGTCTACATAACCCTCGCTGTTCAACAGAGTATTGTGCGTGTGCTGGATTCTGCTGCGCTGGATATTTAGATCGGCCAGCGTGCTTGCTCCAATGGCCTCGGTTTCGTGTGCAAGCGCCTGACTCGCCTTTAATCGCTGCGTGCTCCTATCGAGGCGATCGGTACCAGAAAGCAGCTGTTGCCGTTGCTCGAGATGAACATCGGACGAACCGGCTGGCTCGTCGGTGTATCTGGCTCCAAAAAGGGCTGCGCGGTCCGAGGCAAGACTCGTCAGCTTTCGACGCTGAGCATCGACATCGGCTTCGTAATTGCGAAATCGTTGGTTGACCTTTGCGCGAGACGACGTCGGGATATTTTGCTTCTCTAGACGCATAGAGTCCAACTAAGAAGGTCGGAAAGACGGATTAGCCTGGTTTGGTCTTAAACACTATCGCCAGGGGCGGGAGACGTACCAGCTCATCTGCTTCCTCCAGGGCTCTCTCGGCCTGCGCGACAGCACTCTTCCGAGACTCGCCCGACAACTCGGGTATCTGATCCAACTTTTGGAGCAGATCAGCCTGTACAAGCTTGAGCTCGGCCTCGTATGAGCTGAAGAGCTCGGAACCAGCCTCGGCATCGAGGGGATTCGACATGGTAGAGGATCGTTGTAGTTGACTGGGAGAGAAAACGCAGAAGTGGGATAGAAAAGCAGAATGGCTCTAGAATTTGAGACAAGTGAAGCGATTAGGCGCTATTCAAGGACAAAAGAGATCTTTCCGTGGCTGGACGATGATGAGCAAGGATGATGATGCCGGGAAGTCGTCGATCGCATCCGTTGTAGGCAGCTGCTAGCTGCTCCAGCCTCCCTCTTCCATCCAGCCTGGTCCAGACTTGGAACTAACTCCAAGGCACCAGCCACAAGAAGCATTCACGTGACAGAACCCGGCCCATCTCCTTGGTCTGTGCGTGACCATCACAGTCAAAACTGCGCCTCGTCAGCGGGGGTGCCGATTTTTCTTTTCCCTTTTTTCTTCTTCAAGAAAGTTGAATCACCCCGGGAATGAAGAAAACAGGCTGAGCGTCGTGAATTTTTCACATTGGCGTCTAGTTGTATTGACCGGGCAGATGGACGCAGACGAATTTTTTCTATCTGCACGGCGCTTTTAAGAATTGGCGACTCGAACTACCGTTGACCGATCCCGTTGAGTGCTCGACATGCCCACGCAGAAAAGGTGTATGAAGACGCGGTGCAGGTTTTGCATGTTGTGCATGGCCATTCCATGTATTGGGCGTGTCCTGGAGCAGCTGATTTGTCTTGATTGACTGACACCATGTGGACGGCACTTGCTTTGGGAGAATGTCAAAAAATAGATCTGATTAGTGTCGCTGGCCGTGTTAAACGTTGCGATGCGATTCACACTGCTAGACCAGAATCTTTGTTGGGGAGACACGGCAGGGGAGTACAGTGGAATTCCAGCGTAAAAAGTCTCGGCAGGTCTGGTCTGGTACTACGACTGCACTTGGCTACCAGTTGGCGGGTGACGCGAAGCTCACTGGGCGTGGCGGCTTGTCACGATATGATTTTGACGACGTGGGCTCGTTGCCGATCAACCTGGTTAATAATTAATGTGTGGTTCAACGTTCAATGTTGACAAATGTTGACTGACGCCTGTGCTCACTGCTGGTTCCCATGACGCCCACTAGCGGGCTGACCCCAAGACCCCAGCCAATGTTGAGCGTTGGGACAGCGACGTCATGTCATGGTCTTGTCTGGTCTTTGTCTCTTGTCTGGACTTCTGGTCTGTCGGCTTTGCTGATCCGAGGCCGGCTTGGACGACGCACCATGCAACGGTCATGCGGACGGCATCCAGTTTGATCCATTTTGATCCATTTCGATCGACGTCTGGTGCGCACTGCATCCCATCGTGACATATATGTACTTTATGTACATGCACATGCACATATATTTCTCCAGTTCAGCTCTCGACTTTCACGTCTATACCCATTTCGAGTATCCCTTCACCAATCAACCATGTCGAGGCCGCAGCAACACGTGTAAGTTCTCTTCCTTCCCGCTTCTTCTCTTCCTGTCGACGTAGCATCACCATGCGCCTCGGATCCCAATGCCATGTATCCGATATCAAATCAGCTTCGGCCGTACTGCAGCAACGGCGCCACATCATACATGTGCCTGCCGCTTCCGCTGATCATATCATTGATTGCCATCCTTGATGCCTGCCATGCATGTCCTGCACTGCCATGTCATTGCGACCAGTCCAGACCTCTATCTGGCTGGTCGAGTAAGCAGAACCCGCCGCAGCATGTGAACCTCCCACAACCATCATCGCATCCCCCAAAGCCCGTCATCAGAAAAACAATCTTCTCCCAAAACCCGAATCTTGGGCCCTGCCAGCTTCTTGTTGAAAGCTCCAATGAGTAGCCACGTTAACCCCCAAAACAGGAAAAAGGTGGCCATTGTCGGCAGCGGCTGCAGCGGCATAGCTGCGTTATGGGCCCTGAATAGAACCTACCACGATGTCTATCTGTACGAAGCAGCAGATCGGCTGGGCGGCCACACAAATACTGTTCGATGGAATGTCGGCAAGTATTCGACGGCCGTTGATACAGGCTTCATTGTGCTCAATACAGCAACATATCGTACGTAAGCTCACAAAAAGAAAAGACCTCATCCCTCAACCAAAATCAATGCTGGTCCGGGCCCCGTGCTTACCAAAAAAAAAAAACTAAAAAACTTGCAGCAAACTTCATCAATTTCCTCAACAAGATCAATGTGGTGGCCGAACAGACGGAAATGACATTTGGCGTCTCCAGAGACCAAGGTTTGTTTGAGTGGGCGGGCCGAAACCTGGCCTCGATATTCTGCCAGAAAAGAAACATCTTCTCATTGCGGATGTGGCGGATGATTTTTGATATCATCAGATTCAATCAGTTTGCCCTCGACCTTCTCATGAAAGAGGAGGACGAGCAGCCAGTCAGGGAATCGGACAGTATCTCGCAGGCCGTTGCCAGGACTGAGACGATCGGCGACTATCTGGCCCGCGAAGGCTACTCGGACGCCTTCCGTGATGACTATCTGATACCCATGACGGCTGCTGTGTGGAGTACGAGCCCCGACAAATGCAGTCTCGAGTTCCCCGTCCTGACGCTGGTACGGTTCTTGTAAGTCAATTCAAATTCAGTTGGTTTTGATGTACCCTACCCCAGGGAGAAAGATCAAAACTGGAAACATTTTTTCCCTCTTGTCCCTGCTAGAGTCTGGACTAACGGCATTCATGCAGATGGAACCATCATCTGCTGTCCACGGTGGCCGCCCGGCCAGACTGGCTGACGTTGCGAGATGGCTCCCAATCATATATTGATGCGGTGATGAAGGGATTCCCGCCGAACCACCTGTTTCTCAACACTCCCGTCACAGGCCTTTCCAACGATGAAAGTGGCAAGGTCGTGCTGCAATTCGAGAATGGAAAGTCGGATACCTTCGACCACGTCATCCTCGCCACACACGGCGATCAGGCATTGTCCATACTCGGCGCTTCCGCAACCCAACAGGAGCGCGACATCCTGTCCTGTTTCCAGACGTCACAAAACGAGGCCGTCCTGCACTCGGATCTGACTCTCATGCCACGAAACCGCAAAGCCTGGTCCAGCTGGAACTACCTGACCCTGTCGTCAGCCTCCAAGACAAACATTGACCAGGTATCCCTCACGTACAACATGAACATCCTGCAACACATTCCTCGAGACCCCTTTGGCGACGTCCTCGTCACACTTAACCCCCTCCATCGCCCTAGAGCCGCATTGACCAAAGCAAGATTCTTTTACTCACATCCCTTGTACACGCCAGCGGCCATTCGCGCCCAAAAGTTCTTGCCGCACATCCAGAATAAGCGTGGCGTCAGCTATGCGGGAGCTTGGACAAAATACGGCTTCCACGAGGATGGCTTCAGCAGCGGCTTGTACGTTGCGCAGCAGCATTTGGGCGCCAAGCTTCCCTTTGAGTTCAAGGACTCGACATACAGCCGTGGCAAGAAGCCCAAGCTGGGCCTGCTGGATCACCTGGCACGGTTGTTCATTCTTCTGGTCCAGGTCTTTGTCATTCAGCTTCTCGGACGGCTCTGTGGGTATGATGCGGGAACGCCGGTGAAGCCTGTGCCCAGTCGTGTCAAGCCTAGACGAGTGCAGGCTTAGTTTTCTGCATGTCGGAAGAACCGTCCATTGTACAACCTGCCGTAAATTTCAAAGAATGGTTTTTTTTTGGGTTATTTCTTGTTCAATTTCTCGATTTGTTTATATCTTGGGTGGAGAAGCTCTGTCTGATCTACTACTTTTTTTCTTGTTTCCGCCATTTCTCTCTCCTTTTCTTTCTGTCTCTTTAAACCGGTATATCGTGCATTGCATGACATATATACCTACATACATATGTATATGCATGACTGCCATAGAATATGTAGCATGACGATCAGCGACACTGGCATGCATGCATATTGAGTAGCTTAGCGTTCGGAAGGGTGTTTTAACAACAATACCATCTGTCTTATAGATCTCAGGGCATTTCATATTCTTTCCATCTTTCCTTCTTTCTTTTTTTGTGCTTGTGTAGGACAATTCGCTCAGCTGGGTCTATAAACATAAAATATGAAGAGATTCGGGACCATGAAAAGCATAGAGCCATTTGTCAAACTACTAGGTAGATGGGTTGTCTGGTGGGAAGAAACGTTCCAGGAGTTGAAAAAAGGTGTCAAGTTCGAGGAATGACGATGATGGACTGCGTTGGTGCGGCTTTGCTCGCTCTTTGGTAGCAGATGGAAGGCTGTCATTAAGATGGCGGACGGTGGCGTAGAGCACGAAGGGGAATGCCCCTGGGGCAGTTGATTCGCAGGCGGTGCAGCGCCCAAAGAAAGGCTCTCTGGTTCTACAAGGTACCCAGTACTTAGTCCCGTCTATCCAAACGTGCCACCTCGAACCTTCCAGAGCCCAACATTAGCAGATCGCAAGTGAGGTCTGGTGCAAAAGCCCCGTCGGCTTGATTAAAATCGACTCTGACTTGGCTGGTCAACTGCGTGCCACTGCGACGTGCCACTTTGACGTGCGTGCTCTACACAAGTCGTGCGGCGACCACCCGAACACGTGGAAACTGGGAAGGCACGATCAACACGCAGTGCGCTCACCATTTCCGCCTGGCGGGACGACAATCTCCTTTCGTAATCGCCTTGGTTGGCCCGACGTGAAGCAAACAAAAAAAAAAAAAAAAAGGAATAAAAAAGAGACAAGACTCATTTTTCACTCTCTGGTCCCTATTCTTTCGACTCGTCCCTTCAAAAGGGCTATTCTCCACCTCCACTCATACCATATCACTACGTACATATCATTTCCACTGGCATATTTATCATCGCCTCGAAAGCATTTCCATCGCCTACGCTGCAACGTACGCCCCATGAATTCGTGACCAGAATGAGCGCCCGGGGCCATAGTGCAGCCGTTCCTGTGACGGCTCACAATAGCCACGGCACAGATGGCGCGTTGGATCGTATGCTTCGATTTGGGCTAAAGCAAAAGGGGGTTCCCGCCATCTTCATACACGCCGGGGCTGGCTTTCACAGCCATCAAAACGAACACGTCCATCTCGAAGCTTGTGTCTCGTAGGTTTACTCGTCATCCTGTGATCGTTTCTTCTCCTTCTTTTCTTTTTCTCTTTTCGGTCCAAGTCTCGAACCTAACTGACACTGCCTTTCGCATCAGAGCTGCTGAAATGGGCATGAAATTCTTAAAAGCTGGCGCTACTGCAACAGAGGCTGTCGAGGCCGCCTTGCGAATACTGGAAGATAGGGAAATCACGAATGCCGGTTATGGTTCGAATCTGTCCATTGACGGGACGGTGGAATGTGATGCCACAATCGTTGACCATCTTGGTCGTAGTGGTGCCTGCGGTGCTGTGCCAAGTTTGTCAACTTCTCAGGAAAAAGAACAAGAGAAAAAAAAAGGGAAACAAAAAAAAGGAAACAAAAACATATCTAGACGTACTGACTCGCTTGCTTTCAGATATTCGAAATCCAATCTCGCTTGCCAAACTTATTCTGGATATGAGCAGCCAGCCATTGAGCCTTCGACGTGTTCCGCCCAATGCACTAGTTGGCGAAGGTGCACGAGCTTTCGCGGAAGAGCATGGCATGGTGACCTGTGCAAACGAATATTTGGTTTCAAAGAATTCCCGAGACCGTTTTTTCCGATGGCAGGAAGATCTCTTGCGTGCAGAGGAAAAAAATCAAGACTCGCGCGCAGCTTCAGCTGCTCAGTCCATGCCGGCGCCCGCTTGCGTACCTTGTCAGTACAACACTGCTTCAGCGGTTGATAGTCATGAATGCTTCCCGAGAGATCATACAGCTGCATTAATAGCTGGAACATGGAACGAGGGCCAGCCTGATTCGCCCTGCGCGGGCACATTAACACCAACTACCGAGGTAACGCAAGACGCCTCATCAATTTCCCTCTCTCAACGAGTGACATTTGCATCTGCGTGCTCGTCTCCGTCCAAGTCACCGAAGCCATTTCAAATCCGAAGTCTGGGCTCGAAAGATGTCGCCAACAACAGGAGGGGAGTCCAAGCTACTCGGGCAAAGCGGCACGAAGGCTACGTGGGATACCACAATAATGGCCAGAAAATACCGGAAATAAGTCCAAGAAAGGCCTCAAATAGCACCATACAATCCACGAACCCCAATGGCGATGGAACCTCATCGCCAAACCAAAGTAGTACAATCTGCAGCGACACTTTGAAAAAGCCCAATCAACATCTACCCCTTACCTTTGACTCGCAAGGCACCAAGAGACCTTTTCACATAGGAACCAAACGACAAGAGACCGACGGACCTTTAGCTAAGCGCCAAGAACACTTCGGGAGCAGGGATGACGACAGAATCACGGACACTATTGGCGCTATTGCGATTGATGATCGTGGACGAATTGCTGCTGGATCGTCATCTGGAGGCATAGGTATGAAACACCGTGGTCGACTTGGTCCTGCCGCCTTGGTTGGAATTGGCACTGCCGTCGTACCATGTGCCGATGAAGATGAGGATGGAACCACTGTCGCCGCTGTCACGAGCGGCACCGGTGAGCATATGGCCACAACTATGGCGTCTCAACGGTGTGCCGAGAGGATCTATCAGGGAACCCGACGCGTGCCTGGTGGAGGGGACGTGCGAGACGACGACGAGGATGCTGTCATGGAATCGTTCATTGCACAAGACTTTATGCGTCACCCAGGTGTCAAGGGGTGTAGCTCGCAAGGAGCCATTGGAGTCATGGTAGTAAAGAAGATTCGCACCGGCTACTACCTCTACTTTGCGCACAATACAGACTCGTTTGCTCTCGCCTCCATGGGAGCACTGGAGAAAGAGCCTCGATGCACCATGTCTCGGCTTCCAGAAGGTGCTAAAATCGCCAAGGGAGGCCGCAAGATACGAATCTCCTGAAACAAGCATCGGCACATGACATGACATACCGGGGGGGCATTGGAAACTTTTTTTTTTCACACTAATCAACGCTGGCATGACTTGGGTTTGTGGCTGTCATCTTTATAACCAAAGGCTTTCCCTCTTCCTCATCTTGTCCCTGTTCTTCTTTTATTTTTCTTCTTCTTCTTTCTACGTCCAATTACTTGAGAAAGACCACATTCCTACAGAGAACAGACATATCTCCAATTCTACCTAAAAGACATGGTTTCAAATTGTCAAATTCGCCGTCGCATCTCTCAGCTGTAGTGATGAAAAGTAGAAATTGTTTATTCGCTTTTGACATGATATCATCATAATGTACACTTCCAAAAACACCTGTCTCTTTCCCCGTTTTTCCCCTGTAAAAATAGAAAAGAAAAAGAAGATAAAAAAGGCAGCTGTTTTCAATCAAATTGAATATGCTATGCTGCTCTCCTGCATGCACATAATGCTCTATGAGGGGAGCTGGGTAAATGAGGTTCCAGTCCATCTCCTTCTATGCAAAACTCGAGTCGAAAATTCGGGTCGAAATCGAATTTCTTGTCCCAATGTATGTATGTACATCATGGAGATGTTTTAAGGGGATCCGGAGCAATGATCTTGGATAGGGAAACGCGGTGCATGGGTGCACCATGGAAGGTATCCCGTCTTGCTAGTTGAGTGGGCATGTAGTAAGTATACCAAACAGGCACCTAGGTACCTACCTAGGTACCCAGCTGCTCGGAACCGGATTCTGGTGACAGACTGGAGGCCTGCTATAGTTTCTATATGACAGTATGATGTCTTGTAAGGGCTATTATAAGGCATAACAACACTTATAGTTGTTAGATATTGCCACTAGTCTGTCACGCAGCTAGGCAGGTAGACGGGTAGGTAAGACTTGATGGCTACTACACTACGGTCGAGGCGTACCAGTAGTACTAGCCGTTTCCTCTCGCCCACTACCCCCGTTTGTGACCCTCTTGACCCTCTTCTTCTTCCTCCGCGACACTACGGCTGGTTTGGAGCCATACTTGCCGAGGGCGAGCTGGGTTCCGCAGGTCAGACACTCGGCGTGGGGGGGTACTTCGCAAAAGATGCTCAGACAGATGGAGCACACGAAGCCGGTGTGGACGACGTTGCCGTGGCAAAAGCACGCGGCGCGGAAGTCTATGGTGTCGTGGGTGGGGGTGATGAGGAATTGGCGGGCTTCGGTGTCGGCGATGAGGCCGAACATGAGGTAGGTGAGCAGGCCTTGCGGATGGGATGCCACGAGGAAGGTTCCGTTGGTGTTGAAGCAGGCTTGTTGGAGGAAGGTGGCGTCGCCACAGAGGGAGAGGGTGTCGATGGCTACTTGGGCGTGGGAGGCGGCGAAGACGGCATTCATGGTGGGGATGTACTGGGAGGGTTCGGAGTCGGATACGGAGACGACGAGGATGCGGCCCTTGAGGGGGACGGGAGGGGCGGCGGCGGCGGAGGAAGAGGAGGAGACGGCGGTGGCGGCCTGGGCGAGGCCAGCGGAGGAGGATGAGCCGCTGAGGAGTGCCTGGGAAGCCTTGTTGATGTGGCAGAGTGAGAGGGTCAGCGCGCCTGAGAGCTGGGTCGTGGTGGCGGCGAGGTCCTGCACTGTGGTGCTGGCGAGGAGCTTTTGCATCGATGACAGCACGGCGGTTTCGATCTGGGCGAATTGGGGGTACTTGTTTGCCGAGGCGCGAGAGGGAGCATCCGCGGCGGCGGCGACATTATTATCATCACCATTATCATCACTGGTGGCCGGTCGGGGCGGCGTCGGGTAGAGCCACACAGCGCGGTCGACGTGGGCGGCTACAATGGCCACTTGGTTGGCGTTGCTAAAGGCCAGGTGGGCGTTGACGAAGACGAGGATGTTGGCGATGGCTTTGGAGAGGGGCAATTTGTCGTCCAGCGCAGCCCATGCACGCGGGTTCGTGTCAATGACGATGGACAGCAGAGAGGGCGTGTCCTCGGCGGTCGTGACCTCGTAGTGCTCGGAGACGTCGACGGCGTCCATGGTGGACGGGGCCTGCGATGCCGTCGAATGCAGCTACGAGGTCAGTGTTGGCGAGGGTGATGGATGGGAAGATTGGGTCGCTGCTTGTGATTTTCTTCTTCTTTTTCGAGCCGAGAGCTGTGTTCGAGGGACGATATGAAGGGGATCCCGTTTTGCCCTTCTTATCTTGTAGGATTTTCTGTTTTTTTTTTTTTTATTCGGCCGGGCGACTTGAGAAAGAATGTGTGTATCTAGGAGCGTAAAGCACTTTGACGCCTCGCGCAAGTCGCAGGGAGAGAAGGACACTTGATGAATGGAATCTCGGCCGGAAAAGAGACGTTCGGTCGGTGACAGTGCTGGAGTGTGTAACGAGCGGGAATCACAGATGTCTTGGCGCTTCTTTGGGATTGCTTGCTGTGCAGCTGTGTCAGGAAGCTTCCCGCGGCCATGGATCGTGGAACGCAGAAGTCGACTGGACGGTGGAGACGAAGAAGCATGGATCGTCACTCCCATGTACAGTGCCTGTACCCACTGTATAAACGGCTCACATGGGTATGCTGTGGCGGGCGGCGATCGCCCCACGTGACTGCTGACGACGCTATCTGTAGCTCCCTCGGAGGACTGGTGCTTTATCGCCGCCTTATCAGATCAGAGAGGGGCTCTACTATCTACAGGGACCAGCTCTTCGTCTTGGACAAAGCTTCTCCCTCTACCTTGATTGTTCTCAACATCATGACGAAAGAGCCTGATTCTTGTCCGAATTTCGCGTGTCGGGAAATGATTTATTGACGCCAATAATCTCTATAATACCCCATTGTTGCCGAATCTTTGTTTAAGCTGTGGTCTGCGCCATCTCAACACAAGTCTTGCATCCTTCGCATATGATTTGCCAAAGCTGCGCGCGTACTCCTTCACCTTGTCCACTGCATCGTCCGGTATCGCCACGTCCATTCTCCGGTCTCTGTACCGGAACAGAAAAAAGAAGAAGAAGAAGAAGAAAACGGAAAAGCCTCTCGCCCATTGCGTTCAACAGCCCGTTGTCTTTTCTGTCATTACACCCTCAGCAATCCCGACTTCCCCACCCTCTGGCCATTTTCTAGAGGTCCGTCATATTTCAGTCGTGTGTCTGACTGCTCCGAAAATATGGCCGAAACACTGCAAGGTGCAGCTCCGGCTGCTACCCTCGAGGACCAAACCCTTCTTGTGTTTGCTCGCTTGATGGAAGGGGGACAGGAAGACAAGGCTACTTGCAGAGAGCTAGACCAGCTCACCAAGCTATTGAACGATGACGCCGAAGCGCAGAAAAAGGATAAGACATACAAGTCGATATGCAGCGTCATTGATAGCGACTGCGTCGATACCGTTCTATGCTATCTGGATATGCGACAACCCGATATTGTTCGTGGCCACGCTACCTTTACAACCTCTGCCTATCTGAAAGCTGCAGGCGACGAGGGATCCAAGAATCTATCGGCCTTTTTCTTTGAGCGGGTCCAACGAGGCACATACGATGACTACATTGTCGCATTCTGCGTGGCCGCCGCCTCGTTTCCCATTGTGCCAGATCTCACTGCCCAGTTGTTCCTGAGCGAAGGATTCTTGAGTTCGCTGGGCCCTCTTATGAGGAGGGAATGGAAGAGTCGAAAGGTCGAGACAGCTTGCCTGGAGATGTTGAATGCAGCGTGTATGAACTCTGTGTGTCGAGACGCCGTGCAAAAGTATTGCGTCGAGTGGCTGGAGGAAGTTGTTGATCAGGATCCTACAGGTGTGACAGCCGGACCCAAACGGGAGCCGCAAGTGCAGGGTGAGGGTGGCTCTATATCAATGAGAAGGCATTCACAACAAGTCCAGCATTTGGCTGCTGTTATACTCGCCAAGCTCAAGGTTCGTTTCTTCTCTTTCTTCCTTCTTCTCCTTCTCCCTTTCCTTCTCTTTTCTCTCTTGTTTGTGCTGGACATGGATAGTGATCGTTAACAAAAAAAAAAAAAAAAGACTGACACATAGACTGAAGGTAGTTCCTTCTAACACATCTGAACTCGACCCTAGTAGGCCAAGAGTCGAACAAGCCAGCTCCAGCATTGAAGACTTATCAGACTTATTCACGAATATGCTATTGCGAGAAGATGAGCAGGACCGAGACGCCGACAAACAGTATTCAGTGGAAGGTCTCGCATATTCTTCCATTCGGCCAAAAATAAAAGAGAGCATCGCTCGCAACAAGCCCTTGTTAAAAAAGCTCGTCGAAACCTTGACGACTGCCCTACCAAGATCACCCGCGACCTACGGCGCGTTGAGCATCTTTGTCAACCTCACACGCTATCGGCCAGCGCTTACGGAAGAACAGCAGAAGATGAGCCAATTGAAAGCATACGCCGACGCCGCAGGAAAAATGGCTGCGCCAGATATCCTCGATGACGACGAGCATGTAGCGGAGCGCTGCAAGGCAGTGTTCGACGTAGGCATCATCCCTGTGTTGGTGACGCACAGCAAAAACGGATCACCTGCATCACTCGGTCTCATCATCTCCATCATCCACTCCCTAGCCGTCACGAAATCCCTCCGAGGTCCGCTCGCGCAACAGGGTGCTGTCAAACTCCTCGTCGTGGGCTGGACAGTCATCCCCGAGTCGGACACGGTCAGCAGAGGAACAGCCGCGCAGGCACTGGCCCGAATCCTCATCAGCACAAATCCAGCTCTCGTCTTTGGCGGGAACCGCTCAAACCCCGTCAACGCTGCCATCCGCCCACTGATTTCCATTCTGCCACCCGATCCGGCCTCCGAGACGCGAGATCTCCTCCCCACGTTCGAGGCGCTGATGGCTCTCACCAACTTGGCGTCGCTGGACGACGACAGCACACGCAGCAACATCATCCGCCTAGCCTGGTCGCACATAGAAGAACAGCTTCTCTCCTCAAACAACCATGTTTCCAAAGCCGCCGTCGAGCTCGTATGCAACCTAATGCAGGCGCCCGAGGGCATCGCCCTCTACGCAGACGGCAGCGTCCAGGCCGGAACACGCCTCCACATCCTCCTCGCGCTGGCCGACGCCGAAGACGAGGCAACCAGGAGCGCAGCAGGCGGGGCGCTCGCCTCCCTCACGGGCGTCGAGTCTGTCGTGCGGTACGTGGTCCAGCGGGAGGGAGCCGTCAAGGTCCTCCTGGGCATGTGCACCGACGCAAACCCAGGGCTCCGTCACCGCGGGGCCGTGACGGTGTACAATCTCGTCATGGCGGAGGGCGAGGCCGGGCAGTTGGCGCGCGAAAAGGTCCTGGCAGAGGGAGGAGTCGAGGCCCTAAAGCAGTGCTTGAAGCAGAGTCGACAGCCCGAAGTATTACAGACGACAGTGGAGGCACTCAAGGCTATTCTCGGACAGGAGTAGGCAGCTATGAACGGGGGCATAAATATCCCACTGGAGAAAATAAATTTCCAACCGGCGCTACCCGAATCCGGTAAGGTTATCTTCGTGCGTCTGCTACCTAAATAAACATATATACTATGTTTTTTTTTGTGCTTATTTTGCTATTTATCGCGATTATGCAAAAGAGGGCTTATAGTGTAAATGTATATAGTTATAGTAATAATATAAAAAAAATAAAATAAAATAGTATAGTATAAAAAAAAATATACTTTATGTATATTTATATGGCGGGCTTATGGAAAGTGACCTTACTGGATTTAGGTAGCGCCGGTTGGAAATTTATTTTCTCCAGTGGGATATTTACGTGCCCGCTATGAACATGCCAGTTTTGTGAGAAATGAGCTTCGGACAACTACCTGTATGTATGTATATAAGTTGGCATGTATTAATGTGAACTATCAATGCGATGAAACTCCAAGGCTTAAGATCAGAATACCTAAAAACGTGAAAAATAAACAAACCCAGACAAGAACACGCCCAGAACGTAAAACATGCATTCCAAGACAAGGACACGCCCAGAACGTAAAACATGCATTCCAAGACAAAAACACGCCGAGAATGTTACATATCTACGCGCGCCACGCCGGATCCTCGTCATAGCTGGTGACAGATTAAGGTGATTATCATTAGGTCTTTTAAGACATGTAAAATCGTCATAGAATCTATAATAGCTGCCCATTTTGTCACCAGGATCCAGGTCCGCGCAGCTAGGTAGCTCGTCTTTATTTCATCTTCTATAAACAAAATGTGTTCCTTGTCATTGTGTGTCATGCTTAAGAGAACGACACATAAGTACACATATGTATACTGACTGTGTGCTGTGCGCTGTGTGCTGCGCGGGTATGTGCTGATACATGTGTTGTGCATGCCGTGCCCTATCTGTATTGTTTTGGAAAGAAGAGACAAAAATGCATGTTTTTTTTTTATACACTTTTATAAATTACATATAGTTCTATTGTTTTTTTTTTATAAACACACATCTTTTTTTAAAAACAAGTCTTTACATAGTTTTAAAGCTTCATCACTCGTCACATCTATTCAGGATAGCCACACCCTCTACATGTCCTGTTTGAGGGAAGAAATCAAACCCAACGACACTCTCGAGGGTATATCTCGCGCCGGAGCCCTCCCCCCTCACCAGGACGCCCACGTCTCGCGCCTGCGTGTGTACATTGCAGCTTACGTAGACGATGCGGCGGGGCCCGAAGCGGCGCAGCTGGGAGAGGAAGTCGGCGTCGCAGCCCTTGCGGGGCGGGTCGAGGATCACGACCGTCTGGTCGCAGGGGTACGTGACTGACCGGAAGAGTCGAGATGCGTCGGCGGCGATGAACTGGCAGCGGTCGGGGCCGAGACCGTTGAGGGAGGCGTTGTGGCGGGCCGAGGCGATGGAGTCGGCGGCGATGTCTATGCCCGTAGAGTGTTTGAAGATGGCGGAGAGGGTGATGGTGAAGAGGCCGGAGCCGGAGTAGGCGTCGATGAGGTAATTGATTGGTGTTGCAGGGGTTGTTGTTGTTGTGGTGGCGGGTGGCAAGATGTGGTCGCGGACGTAGGCTGTGAATTTGGGGAGGATGGAGTTGTTGTTTTGGAAAAAGGAGCCGGCGGGGTTGGTGAATATGAAGTCGTCGATGTACTCTGTTGTGGTGGCCTTGAAGTCTGTCTCGCAGGACTTGATGTAGTCGAAGCCATCGCCTTGGGTGGGGGTGGTGTTGGGGGAAAGCTGGTCTTGTTGCTGTCGCTGCTCGTCGGAAGCGTTCGCCAGGACCTGGGGCCATCGACGCGTGTTTTCACGCAGCAGAAGGGTCGCGCCGCGCTGGTAGTTACCAAACTCACGGCTCATGCGCTCCCTCTCACGAGTCATGCCCAGGCGCACGGCCGACGTGCCAATGGGGCAGTCTTCAATATCAAGGACCTTGCGCCTGCCCTTTATCATAAAGCCAATCTCCGGACATTTCTCGAAGAAGGTGCCCGGACGGCCTCTCCTGCTGAGCTTGAAGCCGGGGGGGCCGTCAAAGTGCGGCGTCAGCTTGGTGCGGTACCCGTACTGGAGAGGACTTCCAATGGTATCCTGCACGGCGGGGACCAGCTCGGCGGGAAGGTTGGCAAAGTTGCGGTAGGCCCTCTCGACGATGCGCTTCTTCTGCCGCAGCTGCTCCTCGTAGCTGAGCATCTGGAACTGACATCCGCCACAGGTCGAGAAGTACTTGCACTTGATGCGGGCGTCGTCGCGTAATGGGGACGGCTTGACAATGGAGACGAAGTCGGTGATGCTGTGGTGCTCGCGCGGTATGTGTCGGAAGACCTTGACGCGGGCCACGTCGCCAGGCACCGTGAAGGGCACGACGTAGACCTGGTGGGAGCCGGGCTGCATGGCGAGACCGTCGCCAGTGGAGGACAGCTCAAGGACGTCCACTTCGATTTCGGCGCCTTGTTCGGGGAGAGGAGATGCGGACGAGCCAGGATCAGCAGTGATGTCCTTGGACGCCAGCAGCGCTTCGATGTCGTGGCGCAGAACCTCCTCGGATGAGCCCTCTGTAATGTTCTTTTCGCGCTTTGTCTTTTTTTGCTTCGACTTTCGTTGAGCATTGCCGTTGGCTTGGTGAGGGCGCTTCGGACCGCCGCCATTATGTGTCGCTTGAGCCGGTGCTGGTGCTGTGGGGGGAGAAGCAAGGGAGGCAGCCGCCGTGACAGGCACGGCTTGTGTGGACGCCATTCTTGACACAGTCCGTGACGGTAAGCAGCGTCGAACAAGGCTGGACCAGGCTCTCATCTGGCGAAAAGAACGAGGATGAAATGGAGGAGAGCTATTAACGAAGAAGAAAGCGGGAGGTGGCGGTGGCAACTCAATTCGCGGGTTCTGGATTGAGTATCGTAATTGTCGTTGCTCTTCGTCGTTGGTGGTTGTGCGGAAAGGAAGAAGGAAAAAAAAAAAAAGGTCGCCAGCCAATGATTGGATCTGCTTACCAGTGCAGAGTACGGCGGCTTGCCATTGGCCAACGGGAGAGGTTCGATTTCTGAGTGGAGCTGATCTGTGATTCAAAGCGGGTCGGGGAAGCTGGCAGGCGGAGTTGCATGGTGCCGAGGAAGACCGCCCAGGACTCAAGTCAGATGCGCAACTTATCGACGAGATGCATGCAAACATGAGTATGCACTTGTCCCATGTCCCAAAACCCACGCTTTTGAATGTGAAATCTTACTGACTCTCCTTTTGAACAAGTCGAACGACTCGCGTCCCTGCTTGCGAAGCTACTCCTGGCCGCCTCTCTTCATCATGGCCTCTCTCACGCCCGCGCCGTTCCTGAAATCATCCTCGGCCCGACGACCGAGGCAGAGGCATCTCGCGGCGCCATTGCAACAGAGAGCTTCGAGTGCAGTTCCATTGGCAGGGACCTCCTTGCCCGAGGCGTACGTCGACACAATAAAACAATAACACTTATGTATTCCTTCTCATCTCATTGATTCATCATCGGCAGGGCAACGCCGCAGATGCCCTAGTCGGGGCCACGTTTTGCGTGGGCGTCATAGGCATGTACCACGCCGGCATCGGCGGAGGCGGCTTTGCCATTGTCCGCGACGCAGACGGCAGATACGAGGCCATTGATTTTAGAGAGACTGCTGGCGCTGCGGCGTTTGAGGACATGTTCCAGGGCAACGTGGCCGGCAGCGTGTACGGCGGACTGGCCGTCGCCGTGCCGAGCGAGGTTCGGGGCTTGGAATATATACACAAAAAGTACGGGGTACGTTGAACCGAGCTTGTATACAACAACTATTCTTGCCCCATGCATAGGTAAGTTGCTAAGCTGATGGACTTGTTCTCGTTCGTCTAGGCATTACCCTGGAAAACCGTCATGCAGGGAGCCATTCATGTCGCTAGAGACGGCTTCAAAGGTACGTAGACCAGAACGAACCGGTTTCTTTGACATGGCGCTGTTGCATGGTGGCTAAATCCAGCTTGTCGCGTGTTTTCC
This sequence comes from Claviceps digitariae, assembly GCA_018360205.1. Lineage (NCBI taxonomy): Eukaryota > Fungi > Ascomycota > Sordariomycetes > Hypocreales > Clavicipitaceae > Claviceps > Claviceps digitariae. The sequence continues at coordinate 4,825 of SRPT01000361.1, read as the reverse complement.
AGTCTCCGAGGATCTCACCCACTACATCAACAACACGGTTAAGGGAAGGCCGAGCAATTTTTTGGTCGAAGACCCCAACTGGGCCCAAGATTTTGCACCAAAAGGTGAGGCTGTCTTCTGTCTCTACTTCTCTTCATCTTTACGTGGAATAACATGTATACCCGTCCTATTTTCCCACTATCAACTTCCGCACAAGAGCATACAACCAGACTATTTGATGTAGATGCTGACAGCCGTGCTTGAAAAAGGGCGCCTCGTACAAGTTGGCGAGACAATGACCCGAAAGCGCTACGCCGAGTATGTTGCGACACAGAGAGGACGTCTCATTCCAGAGCAGAAGGAGAGGAGGCAGCGTGACTGACTCGACATGATGCGCGCAGCACCCTAGAAAAGATTGCCAACCACGGTCCTGATGTATTTTACACTGGCGATCTCGGTACGCAAAAATAGAAAGAAAGAGACATCAGCCTCTTCATCCCTCCACCCCCCAATGTTCGCTTGCTAACCACCCCCTTTTCTCAGCTGCCGCCATGGTCAAGCACATCCAACACCACAACGGCACCCTCACAACCTCCGACTTTGCCTCGTACAAAGTCCTCACCCGCCCCGTCAAAAACATCACCTACCACGGCATCAACCTTCACACCATCGGCGCTCCCGCCAGCGGCTCCATCGCTCTCACCATCCTCAAAACCCTGGAGCAGTACGGCCGCCCGTCCGACCCGTCCGACGCCCTCACGACGCACCGCCTCACCGAGGCCATGCGCTTCGGCTACGGCGCGCGCGCATCCCTCGGGGATCCCGCCTTTGTGGACGGCGTCGACGCACTCGAGGCGCGTCTGCTGGGTGATGCGCATGCGCGGCACACCAAGGCGCGCATCTCGGACAATCACACGTTGCCGGTAAAGTCGTATGTCCCCGGGGGGTTCGCCCTGCCAGACAGCCATGGGACGTCGCATCTCGTCACGGCGGATGCGTCGGGCATGACCACCTCGCTTACCACGACGGTGAATCTGTTGTTTGGGGCGCAGATTATGGAGCCGGGATCGGGGATTATTCTGTAAGTGTATCTGGACTGTTGTCCGTTGACAGTCGTTGCCTGCACTTGTTTCCTCACTCTTCACTCGTTTTCTACTGTACTTGTTGTCTCAATGGTATATACATGCATGCATACATGCATATATATACATGTATAACCTTGGCTAAAACCCCCCCCAGCAACAACGAAATGAACGACTTCTCCATCCCCAACACCCCCAACCAATTCGGCTTCCAGCCCTCCCCCTCCAACTTCATCCGCCCCTCCAAACGCCCCCTCTCCTCCATCACCCCCATCATCGCCTCCCTCCCCACCTCCCAAGCCCTCTACGCCACCGTCGGCGCAGCAGGCGGCTCCCGCATCATCTCCGCCACCGTCCTCTCCCTCTGGAATACCATCGCCGGGGGCATGACCCTGCGGGACGCGCTCCTCCAGCCGCGCCTGCACGACCAGGTCATGCCCAACACGGTGCTTCTGGAGGAGAACGGATTTGAGGAGGTGGTTGTGGCGGGGCTGGAAAGGAGAGGACATGATGTTACGTGGGTGGCCAAGGGGTTGAGTGCCGTGCAGGGGATACGGAGAGGGGAGGATGGCATGTTTGAGGCGGTGGGGGAGCCGAGGCAGGGCAATAGTGCGGGCTTGACGATTTAATTTTTTTTCTCCTTCTTCTCTTTCTATTTTTTTTTTCCCTTCGTCTTTGTCTATTTCCCTTTTACTTCTATTGTTTAGTCTGTTTGTTCCCAAGGTGGAGCATATGAATGAATCATGATGGATAGAGCTGAGTAGAAGAGAGACGACGACGACACGAAACGAAACGACACAAGACGAGATAACACAGTGTGAGTGCTTTGCAGTAGATTTGGATATAGTACACGCGTGTACATACCGGTGTATGTAGACACTGGATCTCTAAAATACATTATTTAAAAAACAATGGCATAAAAAACAACGTTGATGATGCCATCTGCGCATTTTCTGTTCAACGATGTCCATGACCTGTTTGACTGTTCTTTTGTGTATGGCTCAATTGTGCTGACCGCAAGCCATAACGCTGCTACTGAGTAGTCATGTTGACGATTCTCTAGACTTCCAGCCTTGTTGGCGTGATTATGAAAACGCAGTGGCGGAATACAAACAAATGCGAAGGTGGGAAATGCAAGGAACATAGATCGAGGGGAAAAAAAGAAAGAAAGAAAGAAAGAAGGAAAGACAATAGGGGGGCGGGTATCTTTGGATTCTATGTATGCATGTGGAGGGTAGTTCAGACAAAAGGAAGGACTGCGCCGTCTTATCCATCTCTCTAGGTTCTTCTCAGTGCTACCAGACGGCTGGTTTCGGAAACCCACTTCTTGGCGAATTCTTCTTCGGTAAATCTCGTCGCAGACTGGCGGGCGCGCGTACGCATGGCCAGAGGATTGGCGTCGGAGAGGGCCTTTTCAAAGCCCTGGGCGAATTCTGCTTCATTGGTGGCGTGGTAACCTGAGAGCAAAAAGAAAGTTAGCTGTCTTGTCTATTTCTTTCCTCTTTCGGGTCATGCCATGTCAAGATGTTGCGTCACGTACCTGTTGGCTGTCCGTCCATTTCAATGACGATATCGAGCTTTGGGCCACCACTGTTGTGTACGACCGAAATGAGCCCCGCGGCTTGGTACTCAACAACGCCAATGCCAAAGTGCTCGTTCCACATGCCATTGACGCCTACAGATGCCTTCCTGAGCCACTCGAGAATCTCGGGCCACGATGCGTCGAGATGGAACTCTACTTTGTCCTTGATGCCAAGCTCATTCGCGAGAAGTCTAAGCTGATACACCTTCTTGGAGTCCTGGTCGTCTCGGACACTGCCGATGAGGACAAGCCGTGTATTCAGCGCAGCCTTGGTCTTGGTTCTCGTAAATTTGGAAAAAGCCTGCATAATCAACTGGTGGTTCTTCTCTGGTCGAAACTGCGCAATGTACACTATCACCTTCTCCCGCTTCGTCTCACTCGCCACAGATACCTCAACTTCCTGTTCGAGCTCACGTACCGCCACCGGGGGGTAGACGACAGCGATGGGATTCTCGCGGTCTTTGTGCAGTCTGTTTGGCCCCCAAAGGCTCTTGATGTGTGCCTGAGTCCAGCTCGAGTTGGTCATGACCACGTCAATGGATGACCCAACCCAGGAATATAGCTTGGCAAACAGGCGCCAGTATGTCTTTTTGACGAGACCACGAGTTCCCACGCCCTGACCAGCATTTACCCCCTGAGATCCTACAGCGGAGTCCGGGTTCAGTGATTCGAGCATATCGGTCGAAATCGTCGGATAGTGCACGTAAGCACCTGTCGATACTCGGCGGAACAACCATTTGCAAAGACCCAGTGCGAAAGCATAGCCCATTGTATCGATGAAAATGTCTGGTACCAGCAGGGAAAAGGCGTCCCACGCCAAAACCATTGATCCAAGTGATTGCCCGAGTAATGTAAAGTGTGGCCAGCTCGATGGTAGGACCCAATGGCGCTTCGAAAGATACAAGAATTGGATAGTCGGGGGATGTAGATGAATATTAAACCTGCTCTGCAACGAAACGTAAGCTATTTCACTCATTCTTTTTCTCATTTGCGCCAAAAAAAAAAAAAAAAAAAAAAAAAAAAAAGGTTGGCTGGATGCTTGGCTCACTTTGACACGATGCAGAATGGCCTCTTTGGTCACTTCATGATCACCAGTGTAAACCACGCACTTGACTTTTGGCCATTGGTCCTGAGTCGCGCGAATCGCAGCCCATAGCACCCGTTCTCCGCCGCCTCCAGCGTTGCTGCGATGGCATTAGGCATTACTCTTTGCTCGCCGGACAGAAAAGAAGGAGCTTGCTTACCAAAAGGGGTGAAAGAATCCAACAATACCGTCCCAGTCCTTCTGGGATCGACAGTCTCTGTTTCCAGACTCCTGGGTTGTTTCTTCTCCCGCAGCTTTGCAGTCGTCGCTTGGATTAGTTTTGGAGCTGGCACGCGTTTGCGAGTATTGCTTTTCCTCTTCATTCATGACGGCGATGAGCTGGGCGCGTCTGCCCTCGGTTTTCTTGCGCAAAATGAAGCCCAGAAGGCGCCCGAATCGGTTGATGACGATGGGCGCCAGGAGAGGGAGAAGTAGCGGCGCTGAGGCCACAAGAAGCACCATGATGGAAAGCGTTCTGGGTTCCAGCCCGAAAGAAAAGGGTCCGCCACCGGTTGGAGATGTCGTGGAGCTTCCAGACATGGCTAAGGAAGCTTTCTGAAGTGAAAGAAAAGATGCTAGCAAGCCAACTTTGGCGGCGGGGGTTGCTGCTGTCTTGTAAACGGACACCCAGGGATGCCAACGGCAAGGTGGTTCGATTCAAAGGATCGGAATGGACATTTGACGAGGATTGTTCTGAAGGAGCATTGCCGGTATGAATCAAGGAGAGGAAAGGAGAAAGATGGAAGCAGGTGAAGCAGCTAGCTCAAGCTTCCTCGTGTCAAACGCGAAGACGGGAGTCATAAATGTGAGCTGTTCAGATTGATGTCCTTGGCCTGCATGTGATCCACATACTATTGGTTCATTGAGCCAGGGCACAGGGCAATTGACTGTGAACCCCGGCACGTGTGGGGAGCGAATGGACGCCATGACACCATTGGTTGGGCATGGCTGGCTGCAACACGAAGCTTGTCATGATATGAGTCGACCAAGACACGGTCAATTGTTCCTGTTGTGGGCGGCAGGGTGCATTTCCTCACCGCTCTATTGTATGCTTATAGCCTTAGTTCTTAGGCATCTAGGCTAAGATTATTTCCCTAT
>SRPT01000360.1:0-29901 GCA_018360205.1 Claviceps digitariae | reverse complement strand
TGTAAATATATATAGTTATAGTAATAATATATAAAAAAAAAAAAATAGTATAGTATAAAAAGAAATATAGTATGTATATTTATATAGCGGGCTTGTGGAAAGTGACCTTACCGGATTCGGGTAGCGCCAGTTGGAAATTTATTTTCTCCAGTGGGATATTTACGTGCCCCATTGCCACGTAGAAGACGCGTTGCGTCGGTTGCACAGCTTGGCCCAGCGCGTTCCATCACCCTTGAGCTGTGAATCGCGGATTTCCCACCATTCGATACTGTTAAGACTCTGCAAACGAAAGCACATTTGTTTGGCGAGTTCTGATTTCATTGCAGGCCTATGCTGATAACTCGCAATATGCGGGGGGTGTGGTGCAGTGCCAAAAAGTCAAACACACAATGAACAACGGGGTTTTGGGAGTCGGGCTCACATCCTCGCCATCTCACAAAGCCATGCTGTTTATCGTCTGTGTCCTGAAATTCGTGCCTGAACGCGTTTGCACACTTCCGCTGAAGAGATTTCGCTTCGCCGTGATGCTGCTTGCTACACTTAGATGTATGGTCAAATTCACAGCCCTTGTAGATAGAAAGCTCATAAAAGCCTCGATGCTCTTTTTACGCTGCCTGTTGCTCGTCAATATGCAACCACTTTCTTTGACAACGATCTGCTTTGGTTCTGGACGTTGAACATGTCATCAAAATGACGCCAATAAAGACAGTATCCAATGCCTTGGTCAAAGTCGAAGGCCCCATTGACCTCTTCTTTCGCCGCTACAGCAACTTCGACTATAACCCGCAAGCCGAGGCATGGACCGAATTCTATCGCATGTGTGGATATTTCGGCTGGTACGGAAACAACAAGAAACAGGCAAAGGCTAGAGGTGTATTTCGGGAGGCCATTGTTGCCCAGTTCGGGGCGCAATACGGGACAGACGAGAATAAATTGGACATCCTGCAAGGTCTGTGCGAAAAACTGGAAATTTCACCCATTCCCTTGAGCATCACGGCTTGTAAAAAGGTAAATTGATCTTGGAAATCCTGCTCAAAGACGTTGGTCCCCCATTTCCCGCTCTTGAGGCTGACAACCCGCGCATCAGGCTGTCAAGAGCGTCCATGTCAACATAATGGACTTTATCGATTGCGAAAGAACCGGCAACCCGATACACAAGTTTGCCAGTGTGAATCAGCTGCGGCGATATACCATTGCGCACAGAAAGTTTTTCCCTAAGAACGAGGCCAAGAAAAGCCCGCTTCTTCGGTATCTCCTGCGAACTTTCTTTTCTAGATAAGGATCCGTGATACTACCCGAAACCATGTACGCCGAGCCCCATGTAGTGGTGCTGTATTGCACTGGGTCGAGTTTTTAAGTTGTATGATGCATGCACGAAAAACATCCTGAGCCTTGGCTGTTGTAATGTATAATTTGTCGAGACTTGACTGTGGCTGATGTTCAAACAAGGCACAGAAGTCGGTCAACTTTAATAAAGTCTGTTGCTGTGACAGACTATTGCAGATAGAGTCTCAACTTCATATTCAGCCCTGGCTATAGTAATTGTTGTCTGGGTAAGAGGTTGAAGACTGGAGGCTAGAAACAACAAATCTCATGGCACCGGTTCAACAACTTGACATAACTCAGTGTTCGACTTTTTTACCGTCCGTTTGAGAGGCTACCGTTGTAAAGCATGCCTACTTTTCTCGCCCTCGATCGTATTTGATTTGCACCAAGAATCGTGGCCAGCGGTGTTTGACCTACCCTTGAGAGTGGAAGATCCGCCGGAGTTTATTAGCGACACCTTTGCGTATATCGACGGATCGGCATCCGCGAGAGTCAAGTTGGAGGAACAACAAAAAGCAGATAAAACATGTCTCCATCTATTTCTACTACAGTGCAGAGATCGTAGACTTGGGCGACGATCACGAAGCAATGGGTAAAAAGCGCATTAGTACATATTTACATAAATACAGTTGATGAACCAAGGCGACTGAGGCAATTCCAATGACGACAGTCCAGGGTACTGCCTCTCGAGTGTTGAAGACGCTGATCAATAACGGAATCCTGACGGAAATGGCTAAAGTGGTCCCGTAATCATCCGAAGTGAGCTTGGACTAAACTCTGCTGTCCAAAAAAAGACCGACAATTGCTTGTTTTACTCGCTTAACAAAAAAAATAGACAATGGTTCTGATATGCCGGTGGCTAATTTGAAGAAAGTAGACCTGCCCTGAAACAGTAGGCATGGACCTTCGTGGTGCCTTACCGCAGCGCACTCAAGAGGGTGCGACCGTCAGGCAACATCAGGCCAGAGTGCAGATTCCAGAAACTAGAATCCAGAATAAACTATACTGCCTGGTCCCGGCGCTAATCCGGTCTGAAAAAGGGTCCGGGCTGGTTCCTTTTCGCGGGCATGAAGATATGCATTGTCGGGGCTTCTTCACAGTACCCTTGGGATACGTCGGGATGTGTGATGGTCCTGCGCTGCTGGAATTCCGTCGCCATGATTTTTTGTGTGCGCAACGAAATGTAGCAAGACTGTTAGACGACCGCATTGGCCATGTTCGGCAAAACGTGCCCTGACGCTAGGTTGAGGACTTTTTTTTTTTTTTTTGCATAATCACAAATCGCCTAACAAATGTCCAAAGTCCGGGGATACGCACACGTACCGTTTTCAGGGTCCAGACGGTGGGGGCAAAACCGCCAATGGCAGCCAGATTCGGCCTAGGTCAATTTGCAAAAGTCAGGCATGCTCTGGTGGGTTTTGCATGGGGCGGCCGGGATGCGGGCGCAGGATTGCGTCGATGTCGTTTGTTGGGCGCCGGCGCGTCGCGACATTTAACCGCTCCACGGTCACGTGAAAGCTTGACTGGCCCTGCGTTGGCCGGCACTTGGTGTCAATCAGCCAATCATGTCATCGCACCGGCGGGGCATCGTGCAGCCATTCTCGGCCTGCGTGAATCGTCAAACAGAATCTTCGCGATAATCTTTTTTCTTTGCCTGATGACCTGGTCAAAGTGGAAATAAACAACGAGCCGCAGATGCCGCGAGGCCATTTACCGGATGGATGTCATTCAAGATTGTCGTTTGTCGCTCGACTCCTTTTTCTTACAGGCATGTAGCAAGCAACACGTGAGAGGCAGCGGCCTTTTTGCCATCCCCAATGCCAGACGAGTCCAGTTGGCGCAACAAACGAATATACCGAAACGAAGAAACAGAGAGAAAAGCATCGTGCAGGGTTGACGTTTGATTGAGCACGCTCGCTCATCCACGTTCCTTCAGTCGAATAGCTAGGGGCGGTCCTGTCTGCTTTGTATAATATAAAATCGTCCTTCCTCTCCTGTTGGTGACATTTTCGAAAAGATCAACGTCCCATCAATTCTTTTCTGTCAACATGTCTTCCCTCCGTGCTCAGCACGACGAAATTATACACAGTATCTTGTGTGATAAGTTTCTGATGCTCCCTGGGAGTTTCGAGATTGAGCCAGTCCAACACGCCCAGAACGGCCATGTTTTCTTCATCAACTTGGTCCAACCATTTTCGAAAACCATCAATGCCTTGAATCGTCTATTCACATTCCCCATTCCGGCTAAAACGTTCCGCTTGGTGTTGAATATCCCCAGGGATGACGCTAGTTTGGAGAATTCGGCACGCGTGCGAAACGAAGTTGCTTTTCTCTCTCTGGCGCGCGATGCGCTTTTGCTCGATCAGGATCCATTATTCACTCGGTTTTTGGCTGGTCAGATGATCTTCTGCTTTCAAGTTTCGCTGTATCCTGGTTGAGTGCAAGACCGCGGAGACCATGACACATGAAAAGCTATAAACGCTTAACCATGAGACGCGTCGTAATATTCTTAGTCAGTTAGCGGCAGTTCTGAAATCTTTTCAGACCTACCAGCTACTGCCCACCGTGACGGGCTTTGGAGGACTCACTTTCGATGACGACGGAGTCATAAAAGCGGCATCAGCACCATTCCCTTTGGAGCGCCCTCTCCGTCGTACAGTGCGTTCCTGCACGGCATGCCGCCACTGCGCGCAGCATTCATGTGAATGGTTGGCATGACCATCCTAAGCTGCGTGACTCGATGCTCTTTTTGCGAATGGTCTAGACGAGCTTATTGCCTGCCAAATGATACTATTTTCTGAAAGCTGACTCTTCTTTTAGGCCTTCTCAATCTCCTCTTGGATCAGTCAACGTATCGCCTCACCGCGAGACTTGACTTTGACCTGTCACACATTGGAGGCCCCCATTTCCGCGCATTTATTCTCGTTTAGACTTTAACGCGCTTCTCACAAGTCAACCAGATCCCGCGGACCTCACGCGAGAGTGGCTTCTCAATGGATTCCCCAAAGAAGTAGAGCCTAAATTCAGGCTAGCCAAGTTATGGGACGATATCCCAGCAGATGCTCACATACAGAGACCTTTGAGCATTGAGGGTGCAGGCACATGGCCGACGTTTTGTGATTCTCACAAGAGATGTGCCAGCCATATTGGTTCATGAGTAGGACCACTGAAAACAGCTCGGCAAAGAAGCTGCAGGCGCTCAAGAGTGGTAACGCTCGCAAACTGGAGAAATATATCGCCTTGTGGGGGTTTTAGGGGTCTTTTTCCCATTCTGATGGAGATTTTGTACACTGGAGATGGAGGTCAACAAGAACAAAACGAATTCAACAGTTCTTTATTTTTTGAGACGGTAAATTAAAACAAGCACACTCGTCAAGTACAAATTCACGACCCATATGAAAACCCTCTCCAATCTCAAGTCGCTGGAACTGCTCCATCCATGTCTAATAACGAATTTAAATCTACACCCTCGTCACGCAGAGAGAATAGGTCCGAAAACCAATTAAAGTCTCTCCGGACAGGCTTTCTACTTGGCCCTTCCAACAACACTGACCGAAACCAAATATCCGTGTATGATTTTCCGACGAGATGCCTCAGCTGTAATACTCCTCGAGCCATTTCCTCAAATCTCCAATGGTCGGGTAGTCCAAGAACAGGCTGCCGCCGACCTTGACATCGAGTTCGATTCTGAACTTTTCGGCAATCACAAGCGACATGAGACTGTCGATGCCGAGCTCGGCGAAGCTGGCGTCGTCCTCGAGCTGGGATAGGTCCATGGCTGCTTCTTTGGCGATGAGGACGAGTGCTTTGGCGGCCACGGTGTCTGCTGCGGGTTGACTCGATGCGGGTGCTTCTGCTTCTGCTTCTGGTGCTGATGCTGGTGCCGGTGCCGTTGTTGTTGGTTTGGAAGACGCGGCCTGGGTGTCGGTGGCAGTAGTGACGGCGCTGGGTTTCTGCTGGATGGGATTCTGAGCTGCAGCGTCTGGAAGATGCGTCTTTGTGGCCCCGGGTTTCGGTGCCGTTGTAGCAGAAGCGGCCGCCTTTGTCGTCGTCGCTGCCTTGTCTGGCGGCGAGAAGAACCGATCAAGCAACAGGCGAGGATACCGGCGGAATTGGATTCCCCCAACTTTGCCCACAATGACCGAGTCTTGCAGAACGTACACATCGCCCAGATACACGGTCGGGTCCTCGGCCTGCGGAATCATCTTCACGTACGACTGGTACCGCGCCCCCGGGGTGAGCGGCTTCGCAAACTGCATCGACTTCCAGCCCGGCGTCACGCAGTAATTGTCCTTGGTGTTAATCGCGTCCGAGCAGTTCATGATAAACCCAGCCAGATGAGCCACACTGTCGATGAAGTGCGGCGGCACAGTCCACACGCCGCTCTCCTTGTCCGTGAGGCGCACGTTGGCGAACCCCTCCAGGCCGTGCATGACGACGGATTGCATCCCGCGGTACTTCTCCGAGTAATCCACCAGGTTCTTGGCAAACAGGCTGTATGCCATGGCTCGCGAGAGCCGGTTCGCCGTGCCGTCCGCGACGAGGCGCTCCAGGGTCTCGATCCGGCTGTGGATGAGGTGAGCCATGGGGCTCCATGACGAGAGCCATTCATCGGGGTTGCCAAAGGTCAGCTTGGCCGTGGCGAATGCCTCGTGGACGGTGCCGTCATTGTCCACGTTCTGCCAGGTCAGGGCTACGCTGTGTGTGTGGATGTCCGTGACTTGAGCGGTCACGCGGAGCAGCTGCGGCGACTTTCTGTCTCGCTTTCCCACCAGGCCCTTTGTGACTACGAGATCTTGGAAATTGGCTTTGGTGGTTTTGGACGAGGCCGGGAGGAGCTTCTGGAGGAGGTAGTCGGCGAGAGTGTAGGCAATGTCTGCGTGAATGGACTGTAGGAGAAGAAGGTGGTTAGCAAATGATCTGGCTGTCTTTCTTTTTTTTTTTTTGCGTGGGTGTTTTCCCCCCCCCTGTCTTTTCTTGTTCTGCAATTAGAGATGAAATCATCTCCGGCAACTCATGACCTACCGATGTCACTACTGCGCAATCATTCATACGATGACCACTCGCAGCGTCATAGAAATCCGGATGCATGAGATCCGACTGCATAACCACCGTTCCGCCCGCGCCACTGAATCTCTCCTCAATGATGCTCTGCACAGTCGACGTGCAAAAGGTACTAACGGCAGGTGTCAACGAAGAAGCGGAAGAAGAAGAAGAAGAAGAAGGAGAAGATGAAGAAGAACCGGCAGAAGTACTGCTGGTCAGAGGCCTATAAAAGGTGTTGCCCTTGGTCAAGCACCAGTCACCCATGTACTGCATCCAGTAGTTCTTATTGTTCCACGAATACGTCGGGAGATGCAGCAGGCGCAGACGCTTCTCGAACGGACCGTGGAACTCATTCCAGAAGATGTCCACGCCCGAGTTGTGCAGCGCGGCGAGAGTCTCCGTGACGGTCTTCCAGTTGTCTGCGTCGCGGCGCATGGACGGCAGCGCCAGCTTGGTGGACGGCAGGATCTTCTTGATGAAGTTGGCGCAGACCATGTGCGGGCCGATTTCGATCCAGATGGTGTCGTCGCTGATGGTGGACATTTTCTGCGCCGTCTGCATGGCGGAGATGAAGTCGACGGGCTCGCGCGTCGCCCGCCGGACGTAGTTTGCGTTGAGGGTTTTGGCGTCAAAGACGACCTTGCCGAGCAAGGGGGAGATGACGGGCATCTTGGGCTCGTGGAAGCTGACGGTCGACTTGACCATGTCTTCAAAGTCCTCCAGGATGGCGTCCGTCTGCTCCGAGTGGAAGGCAAAGGCGACATCCAGCTTGGTGCACCGGAAGCCCGCCTGCTCGAGTTTCTTGGACACCTCATCGACGCCGGCTCTGGTGCCGCTCAGGACGGTATCCGAGGGGCCGTTGATGCAGGCCACGGTGAAGCTCGTCTCGGAAGGATCGGAAGTGGCTTTCTTGATGTCCTCCAGGGATGCCCTCACGGCTACCATGGAGTGGCTGCCCGACTTGCACTTCTCCTGCAGGAGCTGTGCGCGTCGACCGACCATGAAGATGGTGTCACTCGCAGAGGTCACTCCCGCGATGTGCATGGCGGCGTACTCTCCCAGGCTGTGTCCGACGACGACATCAGGCTTCACGCCGAGAGAGAACCAGTACTTGGCCGTGGCAATCTCCGAGCACACCAGCGCCAGCTGGGTCACGACGGCGGAATGCTCGTGGTCAAGGGGGTAGGAGCCGTCGACGGCAGGGATAAAGGACGGGAACCCCTGACCCTGAGCGAGGGAGTCGAGATTCTGAATGTGGTCTCGAAAGGAGGGCACGTCGTGGTACAGCGCGAGATTCATGGACTTGTGAGACGCCCCCTGGCCAGTAAAGGTGAAGGCGACGGTTGGATGGCCCGACTTGGCAGCTGGCTTCATGACATCAATCTTGTCCAGGGCAGCTGTTAGTTGCTTTTTCAAATCCTTCATGTTGGAAATCGCCATCGCCACGCGGTAGCTATGCTGGTAGCGTCTCGCCGTGGTCGTGTACGACAAATCAGCCAGGCTAGTCTCCGGCTGACGGTCAAGATACTCCATCAGCCTCTCGATGTTACCGGCCAGCGAGCTCTTTGTCTTGGCCGACACGGACACGATGTGCGTCTGGCGCGGATCCGTTTCCTGGATGCACCGAGTCGGACCCTCCTCCAGCACCATGGTCGTGTTGCCACCGGCTGCTCCGAAATTATTCACCACCGCGAGGAGCTTCTTGTCCTGTCTGCGCTGCCAGGGCGTCATGGAAGTCGGGATGTGTAGATTGCGCTTGGCAAAGTCCTTGGGGAACTTGGGGTTGATCTCGCCCTTGATGCCGATGTGAGGCGGGATGGATTGCTTCTGGAACATGAGCAGCACCTTGATCAGGGCTGTCGTTCCTGCGACGGATTCTCCATGGCCGAGATTTGCTTTCACGGCACCGATATGCAGCGGATTGTCCGCCGCTCTGCGCTTTGCCAGCGGAGCGTAGACTTCCATGATGCCTTGCATCTCTTCGTGGTCGCCTGCCTGGGTGCCGGTGCCGTGAAGTTCAACGTAGGATACGTCGTGAGCATCGACGCCGGCCTGACGGAGGACTTGACGGGACAAGTAGGACTGATGTCCGGCGTGGGGATGCGTGATGGAAACCGCTTCAGCCGAATGGTTGGTACCCGCGCCGAGAATGACTCCCAGGATGTTGTCATTGTCTGCCTCGGCGTCTTGGAGCCTCTTGATCACCACGGACCCGATTCCGTCGGCGCGGCAGTACCCATCGGCTGTTGAGTCCCATGTCTTGCAAGCATTATGGCCTTTGGTCAGGAAATGTCCATGGCAGAGCCCGGCGAATCCGTCAGGGTTGGTGAGCACGTTGACGCCGCCCGCGACTGCGGTATCGACCGCGCCGTTCCATAGACTTTGGCAAGCCACCTTTTCGAATGGTGTTAGTCTTGTAAAAATACAAAAGCAAAAAAAATAAAAAAAAAATAAATAAATAAAGAAACAGCATAGACACAGCGAGAAACACACCTCTATTGCAGCCAGTCCAGATGAACAAGCCGTGTCAATACTATAACTAGGACCAGCAAACTTGAAAAAGTAGTTGATGCGTCCCGGACCGAATGCTCGACACCCGCCTGGAATGTAGTAAGTGCCAACTTCCTGTCCCTGGTTCACTTCACGATAATCGTCGGCGGCCTGGCCGTAAAATGTTCCAACACGCTCCAGCTTTGTCGAATCAGTTCGATTGCCAACAAAGCCCGCCTGCTCGAGGGCCTCGTACGCGGTGACGAGCGACAAGCGCATCTGCGGATCCACCGTTTGTGATTCCCGGGGCGACATGTTGAAAAAGGGTGCGTCAAACAGACCAGGCTCGTCGATGAAGCACCCATACTGCGTCATGGACTTGTTCATCTGCTTCCCCGTGGGATCGTAGTGCGTATCAATGTCGAAGCGGTCCGCGGGGATCTTTCTGGACACATCCAGACCCTTGGCCAGGATGTCCCAGAATTTCTCCGTGTCGTCGGCGCCTCCCGGAAGACGGCAGGACATGCCGACGATTGCGAGCTTCGAGACCCCGGCCCCGCGTGGTTTGAATTCTCGAGGCGAGGCCGATGCAGAGTTCACGGCGAGGATGTTGGTGAGGGTGACCTGCGATTCATTAAGAACCTTTTTCAGGGCCACCTCGAGATCATGTACACAGAGCGAGTTTCCAAAGTAGTCAACTGCAGCGGCCGAAGCCTCCGTGCAGTTTATCCTGTCGCTGAGTCCGCGAGTGACATTATCCCAGCAAATGGACTTGGTCAATAGTTCAGAGACGACGCAGCTGAACGCCTCAGTAGCTGTCTTGGCCAGGAACGGAATGCCCGTGCTGGTTGAGTATACGGGGAAAACCGGCAACGAGTTCTCCGTCACAGGATGGAATGAGCAGCCCTGAACGATACTCTCCGTGTTCTTTGCGCTGTAAATGTGCGGGGCATGACACAATCCGCCATACACGGGCAGGGGAATAAATCTCGAGGTCCGAAAAAGCGCCGACTTGTTGAACAGAACCTTGAGGCGTGAGGGTGGTCCGCTAACGGTCACAGAGGTTTGGTTCATGGCACTGATGAAGATCTTGTTTGAGGTCGACGACTTTGCCTGATCAAAGAACAAGTCAAGCTCCTGCTGGGCGGTGGCTTCATCAACATTTTGCACAACGTAGGCCCAGGAAGCGGGCTGTGCTGTGAGATCACGCGCTTCCAGGGTTTCAGAAATGCCCAAGACGTGGACTCCCAGACGGAAGGCAAGACGGACGGCATCTGCTCCGACCTGGGGCAGGTTTGCCAGAGTAGGTGAAAGAGAAACGGCCGTCGAAGACAAGACGCCGATGCCCAAGCCGGCAATGGAAGTACTGACACATTCCTCCTTGTCGTATGAAATAGTTTCATGGTAGCTAGTGTATCGTTAGATGCTTTGTTAAGAACACCAAAAGGGAGAAGGAGAAAGGAGATGGAGTAGAAGAGGTAAAAGGAAGATGGAGGGGGGAATGTATAGACAAGGGTGAAAGACGACAGAAGGAAGATATTACCAGATATAAGACGCTAGTTGCAGCACAACCAGAAGAACACCGTCTATTGCTCCACACAGCAATCCCTCTCGTAGCTTGGCATCTTCTGACCATTCGAGTATTGTCTGAAACGAAGGGATCATGCGTTTGAGCTCAGTGCTCAAGACGGATGTCTCCTGTTTCACAGCATACGTAGCCTCGTTGATGAAGCGAGCTAGCAGGGAATGATTTCTGTCCTTGCTAATAGTATAAAGACGGCGGAAGTGACTCTGAAGATCTTCATTGGGAAACTCATTGCCAAAGACTACCACTCTCAGACTGCATGATTCGCTGTTGGCGTCTGAGCCCTTGTTGGGTGTGTATATCGCCATTGTGACGGGATATTCCACACAGCGGTTTTGAGGGTAGAGTGAGAAGGGGTTTGTTGGTTAGGTGACTTGTCAACGGAGAAGCATTTCTTTTAACCAAGCTCTGGGTCAGCAAAATACGTTCTTGTGTAATTATTAAAGCCCTTCCGTTTTTTTTTCTTTTTCCTTTTGAAAGATGATCAAAGAATTGACTAAGGATTTGTTTAGATCGACATTGTAGACAGGAGAAAAAAAAAGAAATGCAGGCTTTGTGTGTCGAAAATTATAGACAAACGTGACTAGCAATCATGCATAAGCTGATCCGGGATATGCTTCAATAGTTCCATCCTTTCTCCAAGGGTCCCAAGGGTAATCCTCCTTTTCCTCCGAGTAATCTGTAATACAACAATAAGTTCGCACTTTCAGCGTCGCCTTTTGGCCCCTTTGATGTGCGCCAACACGTTGCATGACGGGCCGCTCGGCGAAAGCATATACGGGCAACCAGTAATAATCATCGGTTTTTGAGGTATCACAAAGGGCAAGACCGACGGTAAATCTTGGCTACAGCACCCAGTTCCGACACCCCCCGCACATGCATATGCGGCTGACCAAGATCCTACTCATGCCTCGGACCCCGAGGCATCTTGTGGTGCCCCGATCCGGACCCCAAAAATACCGAGCACGCTTAGAGGGCCGTGAATGGGGCGGCGTCTAGGTTTACAAGTAAGAGCTGAATTTAAGGTAAGATGGAACAAAAGGACAAAAGAATAAGAAAAGAATAAAAAAAGAAAAACAGAAAAAGAAAACATCACCGTGGGTTCTGACAGGAGCTGGGGTTTTATTATTGAATGTGAGCAAAGCGAGACATGCCCAGTGTCACGAGTGCAATGGGAATGTGATCAAACTTTGAAAAAAACTTTCACTTGCACATGTAAAAGGGGGTTGTTTTTCATTTTCTCCCTCTCTAAAAAAAAAACAATAATATTTTTTCATCATTTGTCAAATAGCAATGGCGCCAACCCAAGTTCAGAACGGCAAGACCATGGCCGGAGACAAAGGAGGATACAGGCAAATCAACACCTCTCTCAACATCTGTGCCTTTGAAGATTATCTCAAGAGCCAGACCAGCAATCTTCCAGAACTTCCAGACGTGGAGCAAATCACACCGCGAGTTCTCCGTGTTTTGGGTCAAAACCCAGGCAAGGTATGTATATTGCAAACGCTTCATACTGAGACCCCGAGATGTTGTCCCTTTGTATTCTGGAGTCATTTCTGTTCTTACTTCTCTAACCACGTTGGTAGTTCACGTACCAGGGCACCAACACATACATCGTTGGCACCGGGAGGCGTCGCCTCATCGTGGACACTTCAGGCGGTGAGATCGAGTGGGCTGAACTGCTTGCCTCCACGCTGAGCGCTCTGGGTATACAACTCTGCCATGTACTTCTAACTCACTGGCACGGTGATCACACCGGCGGCGTGCCGGACCTCCTTCGTCTCTATCCGCATCTGGAAGACGAGGTGTACAAGAACGAACCCGAGACGGGTCAGCAAGACATCGTCGATGGTCAGGTATTCCGCGTTGAAGGCGCAACAGTCCGAGCTCTGCATGTCCCGGGTCACTCAGACGACCACATGTGCTTCATCCTCGAAGAAGAGCAGGCCATGTTCACCGGTGACAACATCCTCGGCCATGGAACAAGCGCAGTGGAAGACCTGGGCACCTTCATGGCGAGTCTGCAGCGGATGCACGACCAACGGTGCCAGATTGGTTATTCAGCTCACGGGGTTGTCATTTCAGACTTGCCCAGCAAGATCAGAACCGAGCTGGCCAACAAGTGGAGGCGGGAGAAGCAGGTCTTGCAAGCACTGGCGAGGGTTCGCAACCGTTGCCAGAAGAGCATCAGTCTCGAGGATCTGGTGACGGAGATTTATGGAGAGGCCATGGACGAGAGCACACGGACTCTTGCTCTAACTCCGTTTACGGACGAGGTTCTGCGGAAGCTCGCGGGGGACTTCAAGGTGGCGTTTGAAGTGCGAGGGGGCAAGAGACGGTGGTATTCGGTAGAGTAGAAGACGGAAGAGTTTGAAAATAACCACCATTTACGAGGCAGCTGTTATGAGTCTTAGGATGTGTCTGGGGTCACTATTTGCTTTACGGACAGGCTTTTCCTTGTATTTCAACTAAATATATATATGAAATTGTTCACAACACACATCATCTTCCTACTGAGAATATACTCTTTTTTTTTTGTTTTCGTTTTTACTTCTTTCACGTCAAATGAAATCTATTTACTTGTGCCTTTGTTCATGTTCTTTCCTTTGTATCCTTCCCCCCGCCTATCCTCTATCTCATATCCGTGTATGTGGTGAATCATGCACTCACAAGCCCTTTCGGGGTCCACGATTCTCACCGATAGCCGCTTCGCCCCCAAGAAGATGCATCGTCTTTTCAGTTGTCACAATTTACTATCCACCACTCGGCTGTCCATCCGAAAGCCCCAAGATTGCCACAACCGCGCCTGCCAGCGGCCAAAGTGAGCGAACACAATGCAACCAAGCCCATTTGACGACGAGATCTCGTGCCTTTCTGTTCGCGTCCGAAGATGCAACAACCTCCGAGACAGAGTCTCTCATTGCGAATAAAGTGTTGTTCGTCGGAAGCATGGCCCAGAATGTAAACGGGATAATGGCTAGGGTCAAGATAGCTGCTACTAAGCAACGAGTCTTTTGCTTGCTGTTTCGCTGCCTGTATTGCATTGCAGCATATACGTAGAGGACTGTAATAGCAGCTGACGAGGATGGCATCGTCCTGGAGCCATAATGATACAAACGCGCCCAGTGAGCCAAGAGTACACTCGTATTACTCGACTGGGCATTCGTGTCGAGAAGCGTAGGAATCATGATAGCCGATATGCTAAGCATGGCTCCTGGGTTTCGACGGATTTCTCAGCAACGAGTCTCACGTCATATTGCGGCAATGCTGGACGACCGGGGGAGGAGAGAGAGGATGAGGTCTTACCAGATAGGAAGCATCCGGATGCAAGAGCCAGAGTATGGGCAACCGTAGTTGTTGGCTGGTAAAGCATTTTGGCACACATGATACTATTTCGTACGCCCTGACGATAAGGCTAGAGATAATTTTTTTGAATTTTCGAAAAAAAAAAAAAAAAAAAAAAAAAAAAAAACTGGTGTCACACCGTGAGGATTGAGGAACATTCAAAAGGAAAAATTAAACTTCAAGTTTCCGAACATCATCCAACTTACCAGAAGCGGGGGAATACAAATGCTGACAAAGATATCAGTTGCGCCCGGAAAAAAAAAAAAAAAAAATCCAGGCAAGACGGAAAAAAATTCAATCTCGCTCCAAGCACTCGGAAAAAAGGACGCGTGTTCGACAAGCCACGGAAGAAATACGGACAAGAAGTATCAAGAACCGATTCCTCGGCTCGGTCCTTGGTAAGATCATTTCCTGTTGCACCGAGTACTACTTTGTCCGACTCCGTGCCGTTAAACCCAATTTGTGCCTAAGGCTGACTCGGTGTATACACAACGATGAGATAAGACGAGATATGGAGAAACAAAAAAAAAAAAGAACCCGTAACCACTGCCCACAAATGATTTTCTCTGAAGAACGCATGTGGTCAAATAGGTTGTTTAGGATCTAAGACATAAACGATACCGAGGCGTGTGACGACGAATCGCGATATGACCAAATGATGTAGAATTCAGCTGTGTGATGCTAGAATGACTTAAAACAAGGCGATGAAGCCATCATGACGATGCGCAGTATATATCGAGACAAAAGCCCGCTCTGCTAGTTTATATAGATTCGGGGTGGCGTTTCCGATACAGAATTCGCCTAAAGCCAAATAGAAAAAAAGAAAAGAAAAAACATCGTTCATCTAGACAAAGACGAGAAAAGGAAACCAAGTATCGTCTCAAGTTGTGTATTGGCTATTTACCTCCGCCCTTTTTTTTTTTTTTTTTCAAAATAAGAAGCAGAAGAATAAAAGAAAAGAAAGCAAGCAAGCAAAAAGGAATCAAAATTTCTCACAGTTCTCCCAAGTCCCACCCACATCCAAGAAAATGACAAACCTCAACAAGATCGAATCTCCTGACATGTCCCAAAACAACAAATACTTGTGCCTGACAATCTGTGGCTACCGCAGAGAGGGAATGTCGGAGCACGACTACCGAAACCACATGGTAAATGTGTCGGCCCCGATGACAAAAGATCTCATGGTCAAATACGGAATACGACGCTGGACGCAGGTATTGTCTTGCCCTGACTTCCAAGGCTGGTTTCATTCTTAGAAAATGGAAGGAAAAAAGAAAAGAGACCGCTCCGTCCACGTTTATCATAAACAATGTTTTACTCATACATCCCGACGCATAAAGATCCACAACCCGTCGGCTACCCGGGCCCTCATGGCCGAGCTATTCGACCCGCAAATGTGCAATGTCGCCGACTTTGACTGCTTTAGCCAGGTTGTCTTTGAGAGTATCGAAGACTATAAGCGCATGAAGCAGGATCCATGGTACAAAAGGCACCTGATGCATGACCATGAGTTGTTTGCGGATACAAAGAGAAGCATGTGAGTAGGGATCTTTCCTTTTCCTGTTTTGTCTTTGCTTTGAAAGGGGGGTAGCTTTCTTCCATTTATTTTTATTTTATTTTTACTAATTGAAGTTGACATCACGCAGGATGACGATCGGGTGGATCCAAGAGTTTGTCACGGATGGAAAGGCTGTAGATGCCTCTTGTACCCATGAGCTAGCAACGCCTTCAGCTGAAAAATGAGGAATGAGATAATTGGGCGGTCACCAATGGTGAAAGTGAAATATGACGCACTCAGCAAGTATATATAACGTGGTTTCTCAATCAATTCTATCCAATCTTTCACTTGGAGGGTCATGGAAAAAAAGGGAAAAAAAAAGGAAAAAAAGAAGAAAAAAAAGAAAAAAAAAATAATAATATTAAGGACTATATTTTCCGCAGCATATTAATAATATTTGAAGACAGCATCACCAATCTCTTTCGCAGATCATGATCTATCTGAGACAACGTAGCTCCTGAAAAGAAAGAGGTATCTGCTTTATCATCAACCGAAGCAGCTCGATATTCCAGCCTGTCACCACTGTTTTCAAAGTCTATTCCATCGTCTGTTTTCTTGTCCAGGCTGTTCCTCAGTCGTAAAGACAAGCGGTTGACTAGTTGCTGCACCAAGTGCAACTCTCCCAGCACCCGCTGAGCGGCCACGCGTCGAAGAGACACGCCATCCCGGTTGACGACGTGTCGTTGTCGAGACTCGTGACGATTGCCATGCGAGCTTGCAGCATCGTAGAAGGAATCAACGGCGTCATGCACATCAGTGGACATTGACTGCCCCGCAGCCACCTCGTACCTGCGAAGGACCTTGAAGACAATCATGGACATACAAGTGAGAAGATACACATTCTCCTGGCATGAGCCATGCAGCATGGCGCTCAGCGCTTCGATGGTCTGCTTGTTCGCCGAGAACGTCGCATTGAGCAAAGGACTTCCATGGTGATGATCATGACCAACCAGCGTCCCTTCTTGGACAGCATTCTTCCAACCGGTCACCGACATACCTGGATTGGCCAGATCTGATGAAGAGAGCTTGGCCATGATCTCGAGGGCTTTGACCAGACAGCAACAAGAGGAGGTTGCGCTCGAGTCCGAGTCGTCCGCAACCCTACTGCTTGGTGATGACGCAGGCACGCTGGACAGGGATCTGGAACTGGAAGTGGAGAAGAAATCAAGAGACAATGCCTCCTCGACAGCAGCAGCGGCAGCGGCAGCAGAAGCGGCAGCAGCATGCCCTTCGCGGGCGCTGTCTGGGATGAGAAGCTGTACCACACTGGAACCGTCTTGCATAGGCTGGTCGTTGCCTGGCGTGTTTGGCGCTGAAACATGGACCGCGGCGTTGAGAAAATCCGGCGTCTTGACGGTAAACGTGGAAGACAGCGGCGTGATGAGAGGCATGAGGAAATCAGACATGTCACCGGCCATGTCTGTTCCCTCGTTGACTGTCAAGGGCCACAGCATTGGTGAATTTACATCGTCTTGCGTCGAGTCGAGATATTCATTGCTAGTACCTCCTATGCCATTCCCACCGACCACGGCGGCCGCCGGCAACATATCCTCGATCCACATACAATTGGCATTCGTGGCATTCATGCCATTTGGCCCCGCGGCTGCGGCGGCGGCGGCGGCGGCATCCGAGTCTTTGCACTGAGCGCCTCTGGGAAGTGCTGACTTTGTGGGATCACGTTTGCGTCCCGGCCGCTTCGTGACAATATATTCGCATGTGACACCTCGTTTTGAGCATCGCGCACAGGATGGCTTCTCCTTTGAGCATCGAACTTTGGACAAAGCACATGCGTGGCAGGTCTCGCGCAGCTTCGATGGCAATCTCTCGGAGCCCGTCATGCGCGGAGTAGACGCCGTAATCCTGCTGCTCTGGTAATTGCTGCCGACAGAGTCCATCTCGGTGTAAATCAAGGGGGATGTGAAAAGGAGGGTGGCGGCGTTGCCTTGAAAGCGAAATTTGCAGCGTGACGCGTAATCCAATATGTTGAACTCCCCTTATTGTGCCAGGGTAATCGGAGGGAGAAATGGCAGATGGGTCATTGTTGGTCCCTCACCATCAGCCATATGGAAAAGAAAGGATTCCAATCCCAATATGAATGTACTGCTATGAAAACACGGTGTTGCATTTTTGCAACGTAACGCTGAAAAATGCGCATTCACGTCAAATCGGAATAGATCTGCATGATGTGCCTCAAAATCCAGTAGAACGACAGGGCTTGCTAGATAGGACCTTATTCGGAGTGCACGAGAAGGAAAAATAAATAAAAATAAAACATAAAACATAAAAAACCCTGAGACAAGGTCATGCAGGTTTCAGCCCAGACTGGTCCCTGTTAGCATTTTGAATAATGCCAGGCAGTATTACCTTATGACTCAATATTACTCAGCTTTCTCGAGGCCATGAGTGAACGGCAGCAGCTGTGTTCTCTTCGTTGTTTGGTTTTTTTTTTTGTAAAAACAGAAAAAAATAAAAAAAACAGAAGAGGAAAGTAAAAAGAAAATGTATGCATCATCATGTTTAAAATCTTACTTCATTTGAATTGTATGATTCCGAAATCCACGTGAGCCGTGCTGTCATGTTGCATTTTGGTGGTTACACACGCCATCACGACAGACGATAATGCCGGTAATTCCAAATCGAGAAGATTTTCTAATTTTCCGTGGTGCAGACAAAACACTGTTCTTTGAGATTGCTGGTTGAGCATATCTCTCCACTTTGCTGTGGAGGTTTCTCCTCGTGTCCAAATCTTCCGGCACGTGGTGTTGTTGCCATCCATTTGGGAAACTCAATCTCAATCAGCCACCCAGCGATCTGTTAGGCTGCATGACAGCTGTGTTGCCTCGGTTTCTGTGCAACACCGGTGCCATATCCGGTCTCTCAAGCCAACGGCCTGTCTCCGTGTGAGCCTCAGCTGCGCCTTAATTAAGGCAAGCGGGGAAGAAAACGATCGACTTGTGTGGCACGTTTGTTCGTGCGGGATCTGACACCCAAGGAAAGAAAGAACTGGGGAAGAGAGGAGGGGGGGAGGGGGGGTGAAATGTCTACTCAGCACCGTGATTTGCTTCAATTTCGAGTTCCTGAGCGGAGAATTCGACCTTCTTCCCTCAATGCCCATGCAGAAGAGAAACCGCATATGTATGCAGGTTCGTGAACCACGGCCTGTCCGGGGACCCTCCATCCCCCCTACCTTCCCCTTTCCTCCTTCTCTCACATTAGCCGTAATATGCAACGAAACCGGCTAAGAAGTTATGGCTGGCTATTACGAGATCGTGACGGAAGAGATAAGCTTCTAACGCAAGGTCTGAAGTAATCGGCACACTCGGCAAAGCTGATGGTGCTCTGGCATGGACAAACGGAGACCGAAACGATGGTTACACCAAGGTGGAGGGGGGAATGTTACGGATGGGTTTGCCCGGAGTGCTGACGGAATGGCACGTAATCTAGCCTCGATTTCTCCTTATCATGGAAAAGCTCGCAGCCCTCAAAGTTCCCGTTCTATATCCATTCTCATCTTACCATCATCATCGTGCGCCAAGCGACCAACCACAATGGAACAAAGTACTTTGGAGCACCTGCACGACCTGAGCAACAAGCTCGTGTCGGAAGTCAAGACCCTAGTCAACTCTTGCCCGAGTATCGATCGTCAACATCCATTCCTGAGTACATATGAGGGGCAAATGGGGGAGAGTGAAGCCAGGAGCAATATATTGTCCAGCTTGAACGAAATCGACGCCCTCCTCCGCGGTCCAAAAGAATTTCTCGAGAATTTAGCCATCCAGGTTGGTGTCGTCTTATTTGTTTTCCCCCCTCTATATGTCAGCAGCTTTGTGCCTCAATAAGCCCCTGCCAATTGCGGAATGGAGGGGCGGGCAAGAAGACCCCCCCGGCAAAGGGGGGTGTGCTCATTTGTTTAACCGCTCGGCCACATTGCAAAATGACTGACTGGTCTATAATGACAATCAGTGTGAGATGCTGGGTAGCCTCCAATGGTTGGGAGAGTTCCAAATACTGGCATGCATCCCTCTAAACCAGGAGGTCCCGATCAAAGACGTGGCCGAGCTCTCCAACGTCCCAGAAAAGCAACTGACGCAGGTTATTCGCCTCACGGCGCGATGTGGCTTTCTCGGTGAACCGAAAAGAGGATACGTCGCGCATACGGCTCTGTCAGCGTGTTTTGTAGTTCATCCGTCCCATCTAGATGCAGCCATGTTTCTGGCCGAGCAGGCGGCCCCCGCGGCGCTCAAATCTGCAGCGGCGACACAGAGATTCGAAGATTCGCAAATGGCGAACGAGACTGCCTTCAACTTGGTTGCTAGGACCAAGGCGCCTTTTGTCGTTGCTCGCGAACAGAGTCCAAGGCTCGGCCGACAGTGGGCTGCGTTTCTACAGCATGCGGGCGGGCTCCCAGAGGACCATGTCGTTGCCGAAGCAATGACCAAGTTAAACTGGAGCAATATAAGCAAGGCCGGAGGACAAGTTGTCGAGGTGAGCTACATCAGACTTGCTTGCATATGCCGCCGCAGCCTTGTCCGGCCTCTACCCGCCCCAGCACATCCACACCCCCCTCTTCTTCTTTTGAGCCCACCAGTATCAACCATTGACAACATCACGGAGAGAGAGAGGTGGCACGACAGGTCGGCGCGTACCTTGTTACAAAAGCACTGGCTCGTCTGTTCCCGAAACTCCGCTATCTCGTTCAACTCCCGCGTGGAGCATCGAGTTGCGAGCCGAGACCGTGCGACTCGTCTGAGGCAAGCAACCCAGATCAGATCTCGATCACCAGTCGCACGTCAGGTACGCCGCAATCTGTGACCAGTGCTGCAGTATATGTGCTTCATCTGCCATCATCCCTGGCGTGCCATGTCCTCACCGAGCTCCAAGTTCATCTACCCGCTCTGCGGATGAGCAGCGGCGTCATGCTCATCATGACAACTCGATTGCTTCCGGGACAAGACGAGCCCATGCACGGGAACCAGGCGGCCGTGGCCTATGCTCGGGGACTGATAATGTATCAAATGACCAACGAGGTGGAGATGGACTTGAGTTTCTTGTTGGAAATGATAGACACGGTTCGAGACAGTACGGGGAAGTTGGTCCTGGTCCATAAGCTGCGCTCATACTCTGGTACCACCGTCGCATTAGTCGTCAAATATCAGCAGGTGGCTGCAGGAGGCGCACGCTGAGATGGAACGAAGGAATACCTCGCATGCATCATGCATGAAGGGACGTCAAGATACGTCAAAGTCTGGTCTAGACTCGAGACATCAAGACGCGCCAAGGGAAATTATTTGCCCAAATGCCCTACGCCTTGGCAGCTGAGCACACGTGACCTCCAGCACAGCTTAGCTAAGGTACCTACCCACAGTGAGTACAGGTACCTCCCAGCATTTAGTCATACAATTTTGGTGTAAGAATTACCTAGGACCCACTGTAGGTAGGTACCTACCCACACCTCTTATAAACACAATTTCTAAAGTGACACAATCTGCAACCTGCATCGTAAAGTTATAGAATCGTGGCGTCATGGAGGGCAGGAAACAGAAGACAAAGCTGCCGGCGCCAGCAACGAGTCAACCCGATTTCGACACAAATGGTGAACGTGGGTGAATTTTTCGAGTAAAAGCGGCTGGTGATTGGATCGGGTGCATTCACGCGGATACGCCGTATCGTGCATCACCCAGCTCGGCTTCACTCTTGTGTGACTAAATTCTCCTCTATGACACCTTGACCCCTTATGTCGGTGCAACACAGCAAATCTCAGGTTCACCGGGGAAGTTGTCAGGTCTCACAACGCAATACGTACAAGCTCTAACAACACACGCTGTTTGTGTCTATGTGCGTTCGTCCATGCATGCGCTTACACATGTACACATATATATGCATTCGACGACAGCTTCCCAGCACTGCCAAGAATGACAAGAAAAAATAAATTAAAGTAACAGCAACAAGTCGAAATGTATCTCCTTGTCCAAAACAAGAGAGGCGTGACGAGTAGAATCACTTCTATAGTCTATGTATCGCATGCAAGAAACAAGAATAGCCACCACCGCTAATGGTCCAACTCTTTTATTTATATTCTCTTTGGTCCTCTTTGGTTTTCTCCCTTGTTTTCCTATGCAACTCGGGAAATCATGTCATCGCGTGAAGGGCCGGTGCCGATCCAAGCGATTTTGACCTGGAGAAATGCGAAGTAAGCTTCTGTGCGCGGCGGAAAAAAAAAACGGGCGGCGGGGAGGGCAGAAACAGAGTAGGGGCAAAAGAAGTGGCGAGATGGGGAATGGAAATATTGAAATGACGGAAAACGAAATACACAGAGGGCAAAAATGACTTACACCAACGAAACTTTCTATAAACTCAACATATACCCGTGCCTGCTTGGGCAAATCGTACTATAAAGGACAATATTAGTCTTGGGGCCTGGGCAAACATGGTCATCGTAGCATTGCATTGCTTTGCTTGCTGACTCACATATGTCTTGGCATGAGTGGTAGGCTTCTGCCACCCCTCAAACTCCTTATACACAACATCACACTTGTCCAAATAGCCCAGGTCCGCCGGAAAATAGTCCAGCTCTTTGCCCTCAGGAGACTTGTACGCAACGGCGACTTTGATAGTGGGGAACGTATCCAGCACGTCGAGTTTGGTCAGGTTGAGCAGTGTGTAGTGGTTGATTGCCGTCGAGTACTTCAATACGACCAGGTCGAGCCATCCGCAGCGACGTTTTCGTCCTGTGCTTACACCCCATTCGCGACCTATTTTTATGTGATTTTTTCTTTCATGGTAAGAAGGGGCAAAACCAATAACAGGACCAAGACAGTGTCTTTCAGGTCTTTCTCGGGGAAGAGGGGTCGGGGAAGAAGGGGGGGGGGATTTGTGGATGTACGGACCGATATCTTGCAGCTTCGTGCCGGCCTCTTCTAGGTCCTCTGTCTTGAAGGGACCCCCACCAACACGTGTCGTCTTGGAGGCTGTTAATTGGGAACCTGGATCACGAGCACAACTCAATGAGCGGCTTAACAACAAGGACTTACATAGGCTTTCACGACACCAATCACATTTCTAGATGTTTTTTTTTTGCATCGTTAGCTCACAGGGAAACAAAAAGCTGTACCAACGTGTTTTGCTGCTTACTCGATCTTGGTCGGGTTGATGGCAAGACCAGTGATGATGCCACCAAGTCCAGTGTTGGAACTCGTGACATACGGGTAGGTGCCGTAGTCGATGTCCAACATCAGCGCATTGGCGGCTTCAATCAAGATCTTTTCGTTCCGGTCCTGCGCATCCTTCATAAATTGAACAGCATCGATGCAATAAGGGGCAAGCTTCACGCGGTACTCCTTGAATCGGGCAATTTCCTCTTCGACGTCATACTTGAGCAGGTCGCCGTATCGCTTCTTGTAGCTCGACGCAAGCTGACGCAGCTTGCGTTCGAAAGTTGGCTCGTCAAAGATCTCGTGGACTCGAACACCACTGCGAGCGAATTTGGTGGAGGCCGAAGGCCCGATGCCACGACCAGTGGTACCGATTTTGCGCTCCCCAAGCTGGACCACCCTTAGTGTGTTGCGCTTCTGTTTGCTATAAAAAGGCTCACCTCAATTTCCTCGAGACCATCAACAGCGGCATGAAGATCAAAGTTGACCTGACAGCGATCCGAAACGAGGATTCGATCTGTGGTGTCTAGGCCCTTCTCGTGAAGCTCTCCAAGCTCCTTAAAAAAACTGGGCACGTGGAAGAGGACGCCAGAGCCGATGAGATTCACGCAGTGAGGGTTGACAAGTCCCGAAGGCAGTAAGTGGAAGCTGAAGATGCGGGAGTCAGAGAGTAGCTCGGCGTCATCGCCATCGTCATGGTTTGGAGGTTCGTCATTCGAAGGTACATGTATGTGGGTTCGTTTACCTGTATGAGACACCGTTTGCGCTGCGTCGGAAAAGCAAGTTAGTTCCTTGCACAATGAAAAACCCGCGGTTGAAATACAGCCCGTTCCGTTTAGCTTATGTCGAAAAACCTACATGATTGAATGACCGGCATTATGTCCACCCTATGTATCGTCACGTCTTAGCCCCGAGACCCTCGTGGGTATTGAGGAGAGTCGCGAAAATCGGCCGACAAATGGAGACATACCGCTGCTCTGGCGCAGAGCTTTGTGTTGGAGCAGAGAATATCGGTCAATTTTCCCTTGCCCTCGTCTCCTAGGACGATCCAGCAAGGTCAGTGCTATTTTGAAATTCGCAAAGAAAATCGGCTGTGACGCAGGCGCAGGGCGCGCGGCGCGGCGAGGGACTAGCGCAGAGGGACAAACATACCCCATTGAGAGCCAAGAACGATAGTAGCCATAACGTAGAGCTAGACTGGGTCTGGGGAAAAGGCGATCAAAGTACTTTTGATGTATTGCGAGGCGCGCGAGCGGGCGAGACGAGACGAGAATGTTGGTTGACGAGACACAGAAACGCGCAGGAGTCACGGGACCATGTTTTTTTTTACACTTTTAGAATTCTGAAACAAAAGTGGATCTTGATGGATCTGTCGCGCGCGGATAGTAATTTCTTGTACAGTGGGTCGAAGGTAGTTCCAAAACGTTTTACACTAAAATTATATGGCAAAATGTTTGATTACTTCCTCACTATACAGTACAGCTCCTGAACGATTTTACACCCAGTACTTACGCGACTGGACACTACTCTATAAAAAGGCACCTTTCTTAGTACCATTAGTTCAAGATAACTGCTTTATAGCGTGAAATAAGGTTGATTTATTGGGTAGAATTACCCTGGTCTCCTTTTTAGTAGCGTCTGCTTGTCACGTGCTATGTACTGCCCTTGCCCTGCCCTTTCCCCACTCTGTTCCGCTCCTTCCCTCCCCTCCCCCACCAAGGGCCTTCACCCCGCGAGCCGCAGACAGCAGACAAGTCACTTTTCACTTTGAACCCATGTCCGTCGTGTATGAAAGACATATCATCAACCATCGATTCAGCCCGTCTACATATCTGCTCCTTCTCGTTCGTTGTGTGGAATTCGTCTATTTTCAACATGGAGTGCTTCGTGAACGGCAGGTTTCTAGCAAATTCCAGAATCCTGACTTCCTTGAGGTACGTACATGTGTGTGTACATGTGTTGTACGTACTAATAGATCAGGGATTATTCCAGGGGTCCTGACTTGGCGGAGAAACCCATTACGACAACGCTGCGTCCTTGAAGCTGTCAAAATCGATTCCATCCTCACACAACCACGCCACAATTCCATTTGGGCGGAAGAGGAGTGCTTCAACCGGGAGACGGGGAGCCGGGAGATGGGGCAGGGTAATCACACACCCCATTGTCGAAAAGGCTTCGCAAATTCCCTCAAGGGGCAATTTCTACTCAGATCGATCATCATGAATATTGGTTCGTGAAGCTTGCTACGAAGCCACGGCCGCCTGTCTTCAAATGTGGGGGGTGGGGCACGGCTGGGCACGGATACCAGATGATGTCGTCGAGATAATCCCCAGGTCATATCTACAAAAATGCAAACACCATCCTCCGTGGCCATCAAGTTACGGATCATCTTTGGCGATGACCCTTGCGCAGGGATCTGCGCCCACATAATCATATAATTGGGCGTTTCGCCTGCCCTTCAGCCTAGTACGTGTTCAGAAGCTCAGCTGATGCCCATCGCCTTTGATTTGTAGCCGCGAATTTCCGGCCGATATTGCCGGCGTCAACTAATCCAGTAGTCAAGCCCTGTGCGTCTTGTGGAGAACGAATGTGAGCACTGCCTATTGCGATGCTTGTTTGGTCCGATCAATGAACGTCAACGCGGGATGAAGAGCTTCAATTTCGATGCTGGTTTTGAATACTCCTTGCAGGATCCGCTCGATTCGTTACTTCCTGATGCCCAAAGAGCGGCCAAAGCTCGTGTCAAAGTCCATGACGGACGAGTGGCGGACTGAGTAGCTCCGCCTTATGCAAGTCGCATCAAACATGGCGACATAGCATATCAATCCAGGTCAATCCCGCTACAAGCCATGCGAACGTAAATGTCTCATCTTCAGCCTTGAATGACATATTCTCGCCGTCATCTTCAACTCGAACGGCAGGATACGCAAATCCAGCGAGCTTCTTCTGCCCCTTCCACTACCTCGGCTTCGGTAGATGACGATGGAGGTTCGCGTGGCAAGAAACGCTGATTCTGGCAAATGATACTTGCAGCGACAAAAAAAAAATCAACTTCATTTAGTATTGACCTTCTATCCGTTACAATGGTCTGAATATCGGAATCCCGGATTGTTCTCCAGGCACATTGGTCGCTCATTCCATGTGTCAGTCAACCCCTGAGGTAGTCGACTCCGAATGTCTGCAGCCGCGACGTCAAAGTCGGAATTACTCATGCTCATGCTCATGTGCATATACGTGAAGGTGTGAGTGGAACGTATGCAATGCAGTGCAATTTTCTTCATTTTCTGGGTCCATATCTCGGGTGTCATAAGAGGAACTTCGAGAGCTTTTTTGGCCGGAGGAAGAAAATGTAATGTATCAATAAAATCCCGAGAGATTCGCACGAGGACGCAATGATACAATGTGAGGTCATGTTGAGCGATGTTGCACAAGGTTAGCTACGTTTGTATACACAAGAGGTACCCTCAACCGGCGGCCGAAACGGATACGCACCGCTGCTACCATCCTACCAGGGGTTTTTCACGTGTCATTGAGGCATTTCCTATTTCTGTCACGAACATCTAAACTCTAGGCTGACTTTTGATTTTATATATTTTTGTTTATTTTACGTCGTTAGACATTCATGAATTAATTGATGTTATTTTAAAGAAAAGACTATCTATCATTTGCTTCCTTCATCCTTTCATGAACCACGCAATGGCTGGTTGAACAATATTCAAGGCAGATACGGGTGCAGAGACGGGCAAAAATGTCGCAACAACCCCGTGACAATACACAGTGGCGTCCCCAGGGGAAAGCTGGCAGCGCCATTTGTATTCGTGACGCCCACATTCTTCATGTCGTATTTCCCTGTCGTGTCATCTGCCACCTGGAGCATCGCGGCCGCCAGATCCAAGTACGAAACCGGGTTGTCCGACTCGACGAAGCTCACGGCATGACCGCGCTGCTTATCGACCGACAGCGCCCCTGGTTTCACAAACACCGTGGTCAGCCAGTCCTGCTCCGCGCGCAGCAGCTTTTCCGTCTCGACTAGGTCGTTGTAGACGTTTGAGGCGGACAAATGCAGGACATGACGCAGCAAGGACGGCGTCTTCTGCGACAAGGTTTCATCGATTGACGCCGACGAGAGCAAGACAATTCGGGGAGGAGCAGCGGATGTGAGAGCGCCAGAGCCCTTTTTCGTCAGATACAGATCCCGGAGCACCTTGATGACGGCTGCGTTGGCGTCCTGGCCCGCTCGAAAGCCTGGCTCGTTGACGTTGCTGGAGAGGACCATGAAGATGGCGGTTCGGCCGCGTAGGCAGGACGTGAGCAGGTCGGCGTCTTGGATGCTGCCTTGGTAGATGTTGACTTGGTTGTTGTGTTCTATCTCGGGCACGAGACGAAGGAGTTTGGGTTTATTTCGACAAAAGGCGTGGATGGAGGCATCTGGTCGTTGCAAGAGGAGTTGGATGAGCGCGGTGCCGCAGTTTCCCGTCGCGCCTATGATTGCGTACGAAGCCATGATGGGCGACAATGTTCTTTTCTTTTTAAAAAAAAAAATAAAAATAAAATAATAACAAAAAATGAAGAAAAAAATTAGCATACAACACGGGCAAGAGAGGAGAGCAGGGGTGAGGAACAAGAAAGTACAAATCTATTATGCTTATGCACGATATAGGTATGAATTACGAAAACATGTCGGGATTATCTAGCATCTCGTCTCAACACAAAATGCATGCATGCACATATAATAATACATAGATACGCATTTATACAGGATGGGGCAAATGCAACAAATCACCAGAGGAGCACAACAGACATGTCTTCCCACCGCGATTGGCAGCGACTTGTTCATGACGTGTTATATCAACAATCCAAATCGGGGAAGCACGCCATTCTGCAAAAACTCCGCACATGGCCGCACCAGAAGGCACATGGCTGTTTCCGTCGATGAATCGTTATCTCGGGCGTCCTTTTTATTCCGTACATGTCTCAGACGGGGGCTTTTTTTTTTTGTTGAAAAGAAATAAACAAAAATACACCGTACAACTAGACATGTCACGGGTCTGAAACACACGGAGATAAAAAGATGGAAGAAAAACAAGACAGATGATGTCACGCCTGACGACGCCCTGACGTTTTCAGCTGCCAAGACAAAAAAGCTTGTTGCCGAGCTGAAAGCCGATCGTGGTGCCTCACGGAGGGCAGCCAATGGGGGGCAGTTTTGTACATTCCCGTCTGGGCACTCGCACGGGAATATCGCGGGCAAATATATTTCTTTGTCTCTTTCCAATGTTACGGTTTTTTAAAGATGTTCTTTTCTTTTTTTTTGGCGCTAGCTGGCCTGGAGATGGAGCAAGGAGAGCCCCGATCGGGCAATTTCTCACTGTGAGGCTTGATCCTCCCGCGACAATTCCGTGGTTACATCGGTGGGAAGCAGGAATGAAAATAATAGACCGAGACCAAGAGAGGGGGTGGACCCTGGCCGCCGGGGTCGTCGGTGGATGTCGGAGTGGCGAGGACGGACCGGACCGGACCACACAATAGTTGAGTCGGAAAATTCGTCGCGGTGGATACTGGAGCTCGTAGACCTTGTTCTTGGCGCGGCCGAAAGTTCCGGGCTAGATTGAAGGATTGTGCTAGCATTGATCTCATCTACACTAACACTCCTTTACGAGGCGGCCGCGAGGCCTGCGTGGGAATCTACATACATACCCTGTAGCGGGTTTTGACATGATGGCCTAATGATATAAACTTATTAAGTAGGAACATGGCAGAAAAATGGGAAGGTAATGGGGGGGGGGACAGCAAGGACAAAACAGATGTGTTGTATCTCTGTCTTATTATATCATTTTATACTATGTATGTATGTAGTAGGTTCTTTTACAGCAACTCGATCTATAAGTGCGTAATGATGGGATTATTTGAACGCATTCAACGCCCTCCTCTTTACATGAAGGAGCAGACCAGGAGATCAAAGAGAGTCTCTATAACCTGTGTGTCCTTACGCAGCTCCTCCATCCAAAGTCAGCACCTTGCCATTCACCCACTCCGCCTCCTCGCTGGCCAGAAAGCACACCACCCTGGCAATGTCAATAGGAAATCCATTTCGCGTCAATGGCGAAGCATGAGCAGCCATCTATCAAACGTTGTTAGTGTCATCCCCTAGACTCCAAAGAACAAAATAGCCTTTTTCCTCCCAACGTACCGCTTGTCGTTCCTCGGCAGTGTACTTGTCCCCATCGGGAAGGTAATGCTGCGAGCAACTGTGGAACATGTCCGTCACCGTCCCTCCCGGCGCCACTGCATTGACGGTAATCTTCTTGTCGCCGGCGTCCTTGGAGAAGATGCGCACAAAGGAGTCAATGGCGCCCTTGGAGCCCGAGTACAGCGAGTGGCGAGGCACGCTCAAGTCCTTGGCCGTGTTGGAGGACATGAGGATGATGCGTCCGCCATGGTTGAGGTGACGGTATGCCTCGCGGGCTACGAAGAATTGACCACGGGTGTTGAGGGTGAAGACGCGGTCAAACTCTTCCTGTTGGGAGAATGGGTGCTGTGGTTAGAAAAGACTCTATTTTTCGTCTCTTTTGCAATATCGCGGACGACCATGTCTCTCCTTATGACAAAATTGGAAAGCATTTTGAATAAAAAATATAGCGTGATCGAAAGAAAGATGTGGAATCATGAACAACCTACCTCTGTGACGTCCCCGAAATGTCCAAAGCTCACG
The DNA here is from genome assembly GCA_018360205.1 of Claviceps digitariae. NCBI lineage: Eukaryota > Fungi > Ascomycota > Sordariomycetes > Hypocreales > Clavicipitaceae > Claviceps > Claviceps digitariae. The sequence continues at coordinate 688 of SRPT01000360.1, read as the reverse complement.
ACCCCCGAGTTACTACACACAATATCCAGCCCGCCATAGTGCTTCACCGCCTCGTCCATCAGCTTCACAATCTGTGGCACCTGTCGAACATCCGCCTTGATGGCCACTGCCTCGGAGCCCAGGCTCTTGATCTCGGACACGACCTTCTCGGCCGAGTCGACCGAGTTGACGTAGTTGACCACGACTCGGGCGCCCAGACGGCCGAGCTCAACAGCCATGGCGGCGCCGATGCCGCGGCCCGATCCTGTCACGAGGGCGACCTTGCCGTCCAGGCGGTATGGGAGATGTTGGCCCGTCATGACTAGCTGGGGAAACGGACTGGCTGAGGTATCTGAACTATTACGCACGGGAAAACTAGGGGAAGGGGCAAAAGAACGCTGAGTTGTGTCATCAATGCGTCTTGTATTCTCAAACGAAGTAGCTTTAGTACTTATAGGGACCAGAAGAAAAGGGCCGGGGAGGAGGGGGTTTGCTCACCCGCTGCCTTGTCGGACACATTCAAGTCCGAGAGGGACAGTCGAACCGCCGAGAAAGGCGTTTGAATTCCAAGAAGGGACATTTTGGCACTAGTTCCACAGAATGAGGGGTGCGTTGTGGCGATTCGAGCTTTGTGCTACGAGTTTGTATCCGCGTGTGTTGAAATTTTTACGGTCCGGGAGAAAAAAAAAAAAAAAAAAAAAAAGAAGGC